>JAODAL010004707.1:0-152648 GCA_025379985.1 Phyllomedusa bahiana | reverse complement strand
CCCTTCAGCACGACATTTTTCGTTGTTTGGGGTCATCAGGCTTTTTTAACCTGCGTGTTAATAGAATAGGGACCCAGCCGGGGCTTTCCCGCCCCCCTGTAACTCCGGGCCTGGGTAAATCCCAGTGGCCCAGGACGGGTTTATAGTCAATGTCCAGTTCAACTAAAATGGTGGTTGAAAAAACTCCTTTTTTCCGGCACTTTTTAAATGTGGGGGTCAGGGCAGGTTTGGGGTTTATGCTTTTGGCCCAGAAAGGAAATAGTCAATGCCCCAGTGAAACAAAAAATGGTGGTTGAAAAAACCCTTTTTTTCCGGGCCCCTTTTTTAAATGTGGGGGTAAATGCGGGTTTTGGGGGGCCCCAATGCGTGGCCAAGCCCGGTAAAAGCAATGTCCATTGAAACAAAAATGGGGGTTGAAAGACCCCTTTTTTCCGGGGCCCTTTTTAAATGTGGGGGCCCAATCCCGGGTTTGGGGGCCTCATGCTGGGGGCCCAGGACGGGTTTTATAGTAAAATGTCCAGTAAAAACTAAAATGGGGGTTAAAAAACTCCTTTTTTCCCGGGCCTTTTTTTAAATGGGGGGGGCCCATGCAGGTTTGGGGTTCATGCTGTGGCCCAGGACAGGTATAGTCAATGCCCTTGAAACTAAAAGGGGTTTTTTGAAAGACCCTTTTTTTCCGGGAAATTTTGGGGGCCCTTTTTCAACCGGCGTTCCCCCTGGCGGGCTCCGAAAGGTTTTTTATGAGTTTACTCCCCATTTTTTGCGTATCTGCGATATTTTGGGGTTTAACCCCCTTTCCCAGCCCCCAGGGGGGAAGGCAGGCCGGCCCCGCGTGTTCCGACCAGGCTTTTCGCCCTCTGGCCTGGATTTTGTGCCCCCTTTTCCAGTACCCTAATGCTGGTTTTAGCGCTACCCTCGCACCCCTCGATCCCTGCTAAGCCTCGGGTGTTTTTCCCGGCGTTTGTTGAAACCCCCCGGGTCAGTGCCACTCCCAATACCCCCCCGAAAATTTTTGGGATCCAAGGGGACAGCGGCAGACCTAGCTGCAGGTGTTCCCTCTCTGCCTCCTTCCTCGTGGCGGGAAACAAGATGGCGCCTCTGCCTTCTGCGCGGGAGAGTGTCTCGCACCCGCAGCGTCCTGCTCTCTCTCCTTCCGCCCACCCTCACCGCAGGTGTCGGGTTTTCGGCGCTGCAGTCCGGCTGTGTGCCGGTGACCGCCCCTTTTGGGGGCTCCCACGGGCTTCACTTTGGCCCCCGACACAAGTCCCAGTGGGGCCCGGGTTAGCGGGGGTCTCTGTGCACGGGCTCGCTTAGCTGCGGACTGCCCCCCGGGAAAAATTCTCCCACTTCCCTGGGGGGAACCCACTCACGCACCCCCTGAAGGGGGGAGGGCAAAAGGGGCAAAGGGGGGCAAATGGGTCCCAAATTTAAGCCTAAAATTTTTTTGGGGGCCCTCAGCGGAGCTCTCCTAAAAAGCGGTCGTGCCAGACGTCCCGCCCCCGCGAAAAAACTTTTTTAATAAAGAGCTGAGAGGAAAATGTTTTTGAACCATGCAATAATAATAGAATTTAACAACGTATTCAAAAGTGTTTATCTGTTTTACTTTATCTGTGGGTCAATAATATTATGGCAATACCCAATTTAACTAGTTTGAAATAAGAAAACCCCCAGAAAACATTTCTTTAAAAAAATAATATTGTGTCACTATATTCTAACAACTGTATCTTTAATTTTTTTCATCAGAGAACTAATGTGAGGATTTTTTGTTTTTTTTTACAGGTCAAGCAGTCGTTTTTATTAATATTATTTTGGGATAAAAAAAATTTTGATAACTGTTATTCCATTGTTGGGGAAGCAAGATGGCTAAAAAGAGCAACTTTGGAATCCTTTTTATCATGTTAAAGTTATGACGAAACCAGTCAAAGCTCAATTTCATACTGAATTGGGAATAATGTGATCTTAAATTTTTTTTGCTACTTCTATAAAACTTATTCCAGTTATTTTTAGTGCAACTAGGGTACTTGACTGATGGGGATGTGATAACCAGTGCAATACACAGATATACTCTTACACCAATCCATAATAGACTCCAAACTGTGATGTAACACCATTATCCCTCATTGCGTTTTTGAGACAACTGTAGTACAGAGTATAACTATATTCCTATCATTATAGTTGTGGTTGTAGTGAAAAGATTTGAATAGGAAGCAGAGAGATCATTGTAGCCTATCACAGAGTTTACTTGTAAACCCAAAAGCCCTCTTCTGACTAATGACACAAGAAGGATAGTTCCTATAGGATCTATAGTATTCAAACTCACGGATAGCACCCCTTAACAGGAATTCAGTTTTTGTGACGCATCTATCTGACTCTCAGGTCTGCTAGATAAATTGTAATTTCCCTTGTGATTTATAATTTATTTTGTAAATCTTCACCTTCCCTCTTATAGCTTTATGCTGGAATAAATTTTACGTTGTGACATTGATTTGTTCATTAGCATCAATAAAAAACACACATTTGGTGTCAGAAGTAGGACCTTGTCTGGAACAAATATGCCTTTCTTTAGGGACAGTAAGGTGATCTGTGAGGCACAATGATGAATGCCCAATTCTGCTTTTTTAGCATGTGCACGTAACAGATTAGTGAAGAGAAGGTGATTAGCTGACCTCTGACAAATTGTCATTGATGTGGATTCAATTTGTCATTCTATGGCTGCCAGATCAGATACAGCTGATATAGGGTGTGTCATGCTATGAGCAAGCTGTCACTAGATACTCCTTTAAAGAGTTGATAAAATAATTGAGGATGATATACATAAGCACAGTAGTTATATGCTGATGTAGTGACAATGAGACTGGAACCATTGGTATATGATACATATCCTCAATACGATCAGTTAGAAACCTGTTAAATAGCTAATGCTACCAGCTCTCAAGACCACTTATTTGAAACAAAACTAATACTTCAATACCCACAGTACACAATGGCTTTTTATATATTGTATTCTAAATGTATTAAATAGCTATGTGAGATTATAACAAATCAGCATAGCCTATAATTGGCCAATAAATTACACTGTTTAAAATTACACTCAATTGTAAATGAAGACAAAACATAATAAAAAAGCAAAATAGCACAATACATAATAATCAAATAACAAAACCATCTACTGACCAAAATATCAAATGGCTGGTCAAAAACTAAACCTCCACAATACTAAGCAAAAGGGGACATGACTCTATGGTGGGGGGACTCTAAATACCTGCAGTAGTCACCGTGTATAAGTACAGATTTAGGCTGAGATGATTCCATTTTCAGAGATTGGGTAGTGGCTGTGTAAAGAGTGATACTCTGAGGGTTTCTGAAGAAATACAGTTATCTGTCTCACTGTTTCTTCCTCTAACCAGAAGAAATAGGAAAGACATTTCCAGCCTGCCCACCGTGACCTCGATTGTATTGTTTATTTGATATTATTTAACGTCTTACCCTGCTTGGATTTTGAATTATATATATTGCATTTGCTACCATGTAAAATCTTGAATATATCATGTTGAGTTACATTTTGACATTACCCTCTAAGCCCGGGAGAAGATCAATCCTTTAAGACATGGCTCACTAGAGGTTTCTGCCACATGAGTTCTTTCCTTTCCTAACTTTATATGGGTCACACTTCATGAGTTAGGAGCTTAGTGCCTTTTTTGGACTGTTGGTGGGATTTTAGCTTACAATTTTTATTTCCAGGCCTAGAAAAGAATCCCAAAAAGTGAAGCAGAGTACAGCTTGACCGAGATATCACGACTTTTCATGTTATCTGCTCTGATCTGTAAACAAAGGCCATATCTCATTTAATAGTTGCTTTTTAGAACTAATATATTCCCCATATCTATACTCTGGAGCCCGTTTGCAGCGGCACAGAAGGAGGAGAGGCGGCTGCAGAGACTACCACCAATAGGCTTGTGGAGAGCTGCGCCTTCTGACTTGCGCAAGATCACCAGGTTAGTGTTTTTTGGGGTAGGTGTCTTGTTTTTTGTTTTTCGCTATACAGCATATCTAGATAGATAGATAGATAGATAGATAGATAGATAGATAGATAGATAGATAGATAGATAGATAGATAGATTGTGTGTGTGGGAGATGCTGACTTATTTATTTGGTCTTATATTTTACATATAGAAGTTTACAACTCTATTAGATGCATAAACAGAGAATAATCCGAACAGAAGAAGGATGCTCTGAAGACGTGAATCACACATAAAAGTCTGAAACTAGGAGCAGTTTATGAATGAATGAATAAAGGAAAGTAGATTGCAACCTGGAGCTTAGTGTAACTTTTTGAACTCACGGTAACCCCTAATAGGTTTATATTTTTGGTCAACAAAAAAACGCCCGTAGCCTTAAGACATAATGTAATTACTACACACCTCCTTCACTGCACTGAACCTGAAGTTCATGTTCAACAAGAATTTCTGTAGTGGGAATGACTTTAACCACTTCCTGACCAGGTTCATTACCCCCTTTACTTACCGGGTACCTTTTTTCTTTTGCTTAGTACACGCAGGCTTGAACGATATAATGCTTTCTTGCAATTGGTTATTCTACTAACTACTTTTTTGCCTTTTGTCATCATATGTGTGGGTTTATTTTTATGTAATTGTTACATTAGATTTTATTATTATTATTATTATTATTATTATTATTATTATTTGAGGAAAAATAGTAAAAAAAACCTTCTGTTTTTCACATTTTTTAATTAACTTTTAAATTCAAAAGTGGCACTAAACTAAGTTGTGTTATGTTGCTTTTACATCAAGGATATTTTTATATAACTGATGTACAGTTTCCAGGGTGTCAGGGGCTAAAAGTTGGTGCTAAATAATGCCACTACCAAGCCCCAGTGGTCAGGTGACCACTGGAAGCGGAAAGTTAAAAGACTTCTTGCTAGTCTGTATATACAGCCATATATAAATAAACTATCCCTGTCTTCACAGTGGTGAATCCGGATATTGCTGACAGCCGGCTCTCCACCTGCGCAGCTGTACAATTAGTTCCAGGATGTCTGTGAAGATATAAACTGCCGGACATTCTATGGGCAATGGGTTAAGGACTGAATTATTGTTCCAGTATTTTAAAGTCCTTGTGTTTGGGCATTTTTCATTACATTTTTGGAGGCAATTTTTTATTTTGTAGCATTTAAACCATGCCTTTTTTCTTTAGTTTTTCAAGCCCTATTAAAAAGTATTTAGGATAATGCCAGTAAAGAAACCACATTCTCTGCAGCTTTATAAAAGGAAAAAAAAAAAAAAAATCTCATGTCACACATACAACAAAAGTAATAAATAGGGTTCCAAATATTTGATCAACTAATTTGCTGTTACATTTGTCCAAAACATTTTTGTAACAAACAAAAATTTAACAATTGAGTAAAAAATTGTTCAAATATTTGTTTATAAATTCATCTTAAAACTGTTCCAACTCTGTTATTTGTGGATTTTCCATCGATTTGACCCTTTCTGAAGCATATTAATACATGAAATATACTGAGGTTAAGGTTCTTTAAACACTATATTAAATGGTTCTCTTTAACCATTTCCCGATGCAGCAATTTTTGGGACTTTAGTCAACTTTGATTAAGTCATAATTCAGCTTTGAAAACTGTTTTGGAGAAGATGATGAGGTGCTGGAGAGTAAGCCGTAAGGCAGCATTTCTGACAAATTTCACTATGAATGAAAAAGAGCAGCCAGTGGTATATGATAAAACGTGCTGTCTGCAGAGGAAAAACTGAAATAAAGAGCTGAGGGGAAAATGTTTTTGGACATTTCAATAACAATAAAATTGAATAAAATGTATTCAGAAGTGTTTATCTGTTTTTCTTTATTCTGTGGATAAGTAATATTATCGCAATAGCCAATATAACTGTAACGATTTCCAACCGGGATGGCTGGAAAACGCCTGGGTATGACAGATCTTCTGGGCCCACTGCGGCAGAGATGATAACAAACGCGGTGGGTAGCCGAAGTGCAGGTATGGGGGTCTCCGGAATAACGGGCAGGCAGAGGCAGGTGCAGGCTTGGACTGGACATGGCAGCAGGAGATGAAACCACAGCAGGTAGCGGAGCAGGTGTAGGTGCTAGTGAAGACACGGCTTTGTCCAGACGGGTGGTGATAGTCTGCAGCTTCTGGAACAATTGCTCAAGGTGGACACCATGACGGTTCACCATGGCAATGATGTCAGACAGGGTCACTCTGGCGGGATCCATATATTATGGTCAGTTCGTACTGTAACGATTCCAACCGGGATGGCTGGAAAATTTCTGGGTATGGCGGATCCTCTTGGCCCACCATGGCAGAGATGACAACACATGCGTTGAGTAGCCGAAGTGCAGGTCTGGGTAGCCGGTGCTGGAACGGAGACAGGGCACAGCAGGTGTAGACGTTAGACGTATGCACAGTCCAGGTCTAGCTGATGAATGTATAGTACGGTCCAGGATGGTAGCAGACTAGGTATGGCAACAGGTATCCGCAGGTATATGGCAAACTGGTGCAGCGGCAGATGTTCAGCAGGAACAAATAAACGTACAGGTAAACATATAAATGAGTCAGCAGCTATACAGCAGACAAGGGTTCAAGCTCTGTGCAGGATAAAAACATCAACAAAATGAACACAGGGCAGAGGTAGGAGGTTCCTTAAGTAACCAGAGGTCACAGGTCACTGGGCCGGACAAAGGAACACAGACTCCTTGATTACAGTGCAGTGCCGTGCACGCCCCCTATAGGGAGCACGTGTGCGCACAGGATGTCAGGGAGCTGGAGGAAGCAACGGAGACTCAAACCTGCCAGCAGGAATGGCTGCAGGACTGGCAGGAGCTGGGACAGGTGCGTGCAAAGAGCCAGGTACACCAGAGGATGCCACAGCAGCGGCCGGGACACAGGAGACGCGGGCATGCAGACGGTCCGTAACAGGGACCGTCAGCGTGAACCGTGACAATAACTAGTTTGAAATAAAAAAAAGTAAATGTTTTTCTAAAAAACAAAATTGTGTCACTATATTCTAAGATTTGTTAGATTCTAAGAACTTAAATGAGTGTAAAGTGCATAAGAAAGTCCGACTATGCAAGGTATGCAAGTTCGTTATGGAGGCGCACAGCGCATCATTTTTAGGCGCATGATGTTTACTATGCAAGGTATACCTGACACCAGATTTTTGATATGGTCGGACTTTCTTACGCACTTTACACTCATTTAATGCGCCTAAAAACTGACATAGCACCCCAAATTTTCGGATATCTCGCCCAAAGTTCTTAGAATCTAACAAATCTTAGAATATAGTGACACAATTTTGTTTTTTAGAAAAACATTTACTTGACGCTATGGACCGTCAGCGTGCCCGCGTCTCCTGTGTCCCAGACACTGCTGCGGCATCCTCTGGTGTCCCTGGCTCTTTGCACGCACCTGTCTCGGCTCCAGCCTGTCCTGCAGCCATTCCTGCACATCATTACAAGTGTATATGTGTTAGGCGCATTTCATATACTTGTAATGATAAGCTATGCGCCTCCGTGCGCAATGTGCCTCGATAGGGGCATTACATACTCTACCAATGAAGTGTTAGGTGCCGCGATTAGTGCAAATCGCGGCACATAGCATATCATTAGAAGCATATGTAATGCCCCTATCGAGGCACATCTCACATGGAGGCGCATAGCTTATCATTACAAGTATATGAAATGCGCCTAACACATACACTTGTAATATTATATGAAATGCGCCTAACACATATACACTTGTAATGATGTGCTATGCGCCTCAATAGGCGCATTTCGTTATGGAGGTGCACAGCGCATCATTTTTAGGCGCATTACAAAGTTTCTGTCCCGGCAAATAATGCGCCTAGTTTTGGTGTACGACAGTTCATTTACATCCAAAATATGGCGGTAAAAGCGGTTTTAGCGCAATAAAGACCAAAAAACTGGCGTTGGCGTGTTGGGAAATGTCACCCTTAATTTTTTTCGTCAAAGAACTTGTGTGATGATCTTTTTACTTTTATTTTGCAGGTCAAGCAGTAGTTTTTATTAGTATTAGCTACAAATTTTTTTTATTTTTTTTGGCCATGGAGGAGCTGGTACCTCGTGAAGGCGAATGCGAATGCCCGGTAGCAGGAGATGAATGAACTGTGGGCCAGGCAGTTGGCTAAGCAACGAGAGGACAATGATAAGCTACGGGCCCTGAACAAATTCTCCATGGAAAAACATTGGGAATCAATACATTATTTGGATATGGAGGTTAAATTAAGAGGCAATACACCTACACCTACAATGTACTGTAAACCGATCGAATAACCGCAATAACATCCTAAGAAAAGATAGTTATCATAATGATACTAATACCTTTAAAGGTATCCCAAAAGGCCAACTATCTAGGGCTAGGGCATCTGTTCCATGGATGATAAAAATCTCTGCCATATGGAAAAAATTATAGACAAGTTTGCTAAAAGTGGCTATTGCCGTAGTGAGCTCAAGGATATCGGGACGGCGGGTTTTCAATGCCCACAACAGGATCTTTTGAGTAGAAAAATAAAATCTCATGATCAGAGAATTAATTTCATCTCCGCATATGACAGATGCGACATGATATGACATGCTGTTATGAAACACTGGCATATCCGTGCGAATGATCAAAAATTTGGTAGAATTTTCAGAGATAAACCACGATGTATATTTAAATGGGGCAGGTCAATAGGTGATCAGATTATGCTTAAGACCAGGCAAATTAAGTTGGGGTCAGATAAGAAGGGGACTTTTCCCTGTTTGGCATACTCTAATTGTACATCTATAGGGGTTCGAGTGTATCACATCCAACGAAGGGTGTCTCTATTGCTATTAAAGGATTCTATACTTGTGACACTAAAAGGGTCAATTATATGATGAAATGCCCGTGTGGCAAATCGTATATTGGCCAGACTAACAGTAGTGTCAAAACACGTATTACTGAACACAAATCAACCGTTCGTAACTATAGAGCAGGTGGGCCAAACTCAGACCTGTGGGCCAAATTTGGCTTGCAGTGTAATAATATTTGGCACATGAGTAACAGGCAGTGTACAGAGGAAAAGAGGAAGAAGCCAGGAGCTGTCATTACACTGAACTCACTCAGTTCCTGCATAGAGCAGAGAAGGAACCATGGCAGTGAGATGGCTGATCAGATAAGAGGAGCTTATAGGGAGAAACAAGAATCCTCAACACTTAACCCTTCTAGCTCCTTCCCAGCCCCAGTATCTCTACAGGCAGCAGGGTACTCCAAAAGGAGATGCTGTGCAGCAGATAGGAAGCACTGTGACGGTCACAGTGACTTAAATGACTGTGGTCAGTATAAATAAAGTAGGTACTGTACTGTTTATCTGGCCCTAAGAGCATACCAGACCATTAGGCAGTGGGGAGAAAAAACACTTGAGTTCTGTTATGCCGCAGCAAGACAGAAAAGAATAAGCAGAAGGGCTTCGGTAGTTGTACACATTTTTTCAATAAATGTCAAGGTTGGCCCATGACTTTGTCTAAGTTTATCATTTTGGTCCACTGTGTATTTGAGTTTGACACCCCTGCTATAGAGCAAACCAGGCAAATCAGGGAAATTTATCAGTCGCAAGAACAAATTATGGTGAAACATCTCTAGCTAAACGTTTTTCCAAGGCCAACCATAAACTACCTCAAAGGGAAACATTTTTAATTTTCTCAATGGACTTCTTGGCTCCAAAAGGGTTAAATGAGGAGTTCAGTCTGAGAGCGTTTTTATAAATGTCTTTGTTTTATTTTAGATATCCGTTATGTGATTTCAGTCCTAGTATGAGGGTGTGGTAGGGGTGGGTCACTTTACCTAATCAGTTGTATCTAATTTGTGTCCGAGTGGGGTCTACACAGTGATATTCTCTTACCATTCTTGATAAGGAAAAAGTTTCTTTCGAAATGTGGTGTCACTGCACTTCATGCAGGTGGCTCTATATCTCCTAAGAACTTTCTCGATATATGGAACTCATGGCTGTCAAACCCTATGTAATAATCCGAATGGGGTGAGTGTGAAATGAGGAAATCAGAGACTGTTAATTTTTTTGCAAATTTAAATGTAATTTTTGTACACATTTTTTATATGTTTGAGAAAATATATGAAGTAAAGAAATGTTTTCAACGGCTATACCATGCCTACAATTATTAATACAATTAAGTGCATTTGAGGCTTGGAGATAGCCTTTAATGCATGGTCTCGTTAACACTCACTATAAGGTTGGCAATATTGCTTGATGTTTAAAACTGCATGCAGTTGTAAATGAAAAAAACATTATAATAAAAAAAGCAAAATAGCACAATACAGTATAATCAAATAGAAAACCATCTAGTGACCAAAATATCAAATAGCTGGTCAAGAATTAAACCTCCATAGTGCTAAGCAAATGGGGACATGACTCTATGGTGGGGGGAACTGTAAATATCTGTAGTAGTCACTGTGTGTAAATAATAGGATGGCTTTAGGGTGAGATGATTCCCTTTTTATAGGAAGGGTAGTGTCTGTTTAGAGGGTGAGGATTGTTAGGTTTCTGAGGATATATACATTAATTATCTGTCTCACTGTCTCTTCCTCTTTCTCTAACCAGAAGAAATAGCAAAAAAATGTCCAGCTTTTTTATTGTTTGTTTGATGCTATTTAATTGCTCGCCCTGTTTGGATTTTGATTTATATTTCTATGTATATTGCATTTGTTACCATATAAAATCTTGAATATATCAGGTTGGGTTACATTTTGACGTTACCCTCTAAGCCCAGGAGAAGATTACACCTTTAAAACATGGTTCGATAGAGATATCTGCCCCAGGAGGTATTTTCTCTCCTGACTGCTCATGAAAGACTCTTCAAGAATTAGGGGCTTAAGGGTACATGTATGAAAACGGTCTTGGCCTAAGACTATCTTTGTTGCCCATAGCAACCAGTCAGAGTTCTGCTTTCACTTCATATAGTCCTCAGAAAAATGAAACAGGTGCTCTGATTAGTTGCGATGAACTCAGATAGGTTGCTATGGGCAAAAAAGAAAGTCTTAGACCTAGACAGTTTTCATACATGTGGCACTTAGGGCGACATGTATGAATCCTGGCGCTGATAGACCAGTTCTAAATCGCTTTAAGGTAGTATAGACTGTGACAGAATGTATGAAGCTGTTCTTCTGCAGGTCATACATACATACAGGGCAGTGTAGACAAAACCACAAGTCTGGCTCAGGCACCACCATTAACCAGTTCTGGCTGTTCTTCTGCAGGTCATACATACAGGGCAGTGTAGAGCCAATAACACAAGTCTGGCTCAGGCACCACCTTTACCCTGGTCTGGCTGTTCTTCTGCAGATCATACATACAGGGCAGTGTAGAGCCAATAACACAAGTCTGGCTCAGGCACCACCTTTACCCTGGTCTGTTCTTCTGCAGGTCATATATACAGGGCAGTGTAGAGACAATCACACAAGTCTGGCTCAACACCACCTTTACCCTGGTCTGGCTGTTCTTCTGTAGATCATACATACAGGGCAGTGTAGAGCCAATACCACAAGTCTGGCTCAGGCACCACCTTTACCCTGGTCTGGGCTTCTGCAGTTCATAAATACAGGTTCACTGTAGAGCCAATACCACAAGTCTGGCTGAGGCACCTCCTTTACCCTGGTCTGGTCTGTTCTTCTGCAGGTCATACATACAGGGCAGTGTAGAGCCAATACCACAAGTCTGGCTCAGGCACCACCTTTACCCTGGTCTGGCTGTTCTTCTGCAGGTCATACATACAGGCACAGTGTAGAGCCAATACCACAAGTCTGGCTCAGGCACCACCTTTACCCTGGTCTGTTATTCTGCAGGTCATACATACAGGCGCAGTGTAGAGCCAATACAACAAGTCTGGCTCAGACACCACCTTTACCCCGGTCTGGCTGTTCTTCTGCAGGTCATACATACAGGGCAGTGTAGAGCCAATACCACAAGTCTGGCTCAGTGTCTTTTTTGGACTGTTAGCCGGATTTTAGTTTAGAGTTTTTATTTTTAAGCCTAGAAAAGAATATCCATAAAAATTTGATTTATGTAAAATTTGTCACAGCTATGGTGTTGTAGTTGGGGTGTCAGGTAGAAGTCGCAGACACATTATGGTGAGCCAATGTTAACTAATAGAAGCTGTTAAATGTAATAGTGGTGAACAGGCCGAGCTTTGGAACCCAGCCTGAAAGTTGGATAATGGTAACATCTGCCATGGGATGACTTGGCTGTGGAGTGAAGATCTTTAGTAGGGTCATTGGTGTCTTTTGGATAGAATGTCAGGCTAGAGTTTGCTATCACTCAATTGTGTGTGGCCAGTTGCTGTAGATCAAGAAGTTGGGTTTGTTTAATTGCTGTTGTCATGTAAGGGTCCATCCCATATCCAGAAGTTTTGAAAAAATCTCTTTCTGTTGTCTCTGAAAGAGTACCAGTCTTATTCTTTAACTCCATAACGACCGCCCGCCGACTTTTAACGTCGGCTGGTGCAGGTCGCTCGTCTGCAGTGACGTCTTTTGGCGTCACTGAAGACATCGGAGTTTGCGGCTCCGGGCACCACAGCTGCGCTGAGATTTGGGAATTGTTTGAGTCTTGCTTACTGACCATTCTATTGTTTATTACTTTATTATATATTTTAGTGACTTGTAGCATTCATCAGGTTACTTTGCATCGCTCCCTGGAATCTGTGCTTATCAATGTCTATATCTTAATGATATGTTGGGAACACATATCTAGTTCCCTGTCATGGCCATATCTATCAAGAGTCGCAGTGATTAATATTACAACCTTATCATCTATAATATTGGCCCCGTCTTTTTGGCATATGTTTATGGATTTCCTGTATCCTAGGTTTGTATAGTTGTCCTGCCATGTAGTTACTTGCTTCTATGTGGCTGTGTCCTTTCAATCACTTCACCGCGGTCCTCCGTTGCAGTACGCGTGCGCCGTTTATTTGTGCATGTGCTGTGCGGTCTTTTTTAGGACGCGGCGCCATGTTTGTAGTTCTTTTCCACATAACTATACGGCGCATGCGCGGTCCACAGTCCGCGACGGCGCAGTATGTGCGGGCAGACGCCGTTTCCATGCGGACGCTCGCTCCGATCCAGGTGAGTAATTACATGCACAATATAAGCAAGCTCATTCCAGTCCATCTTCCTGCCCACTTTACATCTACTATTTGATTGAACATCATGCATTTCAATACCAGCCATTTGGCAGCGGCACTTCATATCTTCATATCTTCCTATAGGGACGTGAGTTCTTATCTTGCTTTGCTATTATTGCTTTTGGTTCCCTGATGACCCCGTTTTATTCCTGCCGGGAAAAACGCGTCGGAAGTTATGCAGGAATATATAAAAGAGATAACTAAAGATAAATTTATCTATCCCTTAATATCATGTTTTGATCTTTGGCAATTTTGTCTTTATTCTCCAGCATTTATCACTGTGCTGATATATTGAATAATGCATTTATATCTATCCCCTAACATAGTTTTTTGTGCTTAACTATTGTAGCACATTTGTATGTTCTTGGTGTATTGTTTTGCTTTGTATTTATAGGTTCTATTCAGTTAGTTTAATATCACACATTTTTGCACTTTTTTATTCTTTCTCTATTTTTTTTCTTTTCCTATACTTTTTGTGCTAGTATTTCATGTAATCCTCCTAGATAGATTAGGGATTTTCTTAGTGGCGTGGTAGATTAGGTTCCAGAGTGGGGTCGCCCTTCTTCAGGGCGGTTCCCCCACTTTTCCTTAGGGCATAGCCCTCTTTAGGGACAAATAGGGACTTGTTAGGTCCCTTCTGTTTTATCTATTGGTTATAATAAAAGTTACATTTTAGCCCCAAGGCGTACCTCTTCACACGTGTAGTTTATGTAGATTATTGTGACATAACTTGGGCCCACCGGAGGATCCTCTTGTAGGTCAGCCCAACCCTGAACACAGAAAACCGTGAAATCAAGCTAAACTCTGCTCCAATCATAACATTTGATTATTAAAACATATTTACTTAGGCTCCGTCCACACAAGGAGTATATCAAGTTGGAAACTAAACGGATTCCAATCTGAGATTCTTGTCTAAAACCAAAAGTAAATCATCCTCATCGATTTCCATAGAAAATATGCGCTGTACAGTGGGTCTGGAAAGTATTCAGACCCCTTTAAATTGTTCACTCTTTGTTTCAATGCAGCCATTTGGTAAGATCCAAAAAGTTAATTTTTTGCTCATTAATGTACACTCTGCCCCCCCCCTCCACTTTGAAAGAAAAAAAAAACAGAAATGTGGATATTTTTTCAAATTTATTTAACAAGAAAAACTGAAATATCACATGGTCTTAAGTATTCAGACCCTTTGCTCAGTATTGAGTAGAATCACTTTTTTAACTAGTACAGCCATGAGTCTTCTTGGGAATGATGCAACCTGTTTTTCACACCTGGATTTGGGGATCCTCTGCCATTCTTCCTTGCAGATCCTCTCCAGTTCCCTCAGGTTGGATGGTGGACGTTGGTGGACAGCCATTTTCAAGTCTCTCCACAGGTGCTCAATTGGGTTTAGGTCAGGGCTCTGGCTGGGCCAGTCAAGAATGGTCACAGAGTTGTTCTGACGCCACTGCTTTGTTATTTTAGCTGTGTGCTTAGGGTCATTGTCTTGTTGGAAGATGAACCTTCGGCCCAGCACGAGGTCCTGAGTCGTCTGGAAGAGGTTTTCATCCAGGATATCTCTGTACTTCATCTTTCCTTCAATTGCAACCTGTTGTCCTAACCCTGTAGCTGAAAAACACCCCCATAGCATGATGCTGCCACCACCACCATGTGTCACTGTTGGGATTGTATTGGGCAGGTGATGAGCATGGCCTGGTTTTCTCCACCGCTTACAATTAACACCAAAAAGTTCAATTTTCATCTCATCAGATCAGAGAATCTTATTTCTCATAGTCTGGGATTCATTCATGTGTTTTTTTGCAAACTGTATGCAGCTTTCATATGTCTTGCACTGAGGAGAGGCTTCCGTCTGCGGCTTTCCTATGTCTTGCACTGAGGAGAGGCTTTCGTCTGCAGCTTTCATATGTCTTGCACTGAGGAGAGGCTTTCGTCTGCAGCTTTCATATGTCTTACACTGAGGAGAGGCTTCCGTCGGCCGCACTCTGCCATAAAGCCCCGACTGGTGGAGGCTGCAGGGATAGGTGACTTTGTGGAACTTTCTCCCATCTCCCTACTGCATCTCTGGAGCTCAGCCACAGTGATCTTGGGGTTCTTCTTTACCTCTCTCACCAAGGCTCTTCTCCCATGATTGGTTAGTTTGGCTGGATGGCCAGGTCGTTCCAAACTTCTTCCATTTAAGGATTATGGAAGCCACTGTGCTTTTAGGAACCTTGAGTGCTGCAGAAATTCTTTTGTAACCTTGGTCAGATCTGTTCCTTGCCACAATTCTGTCTCTGAGCTCCTTGGGCAGTTCCTTAGACCTCATGATTCTCGTGTGCTCTGAAATGCACTGTGAGCTGTGAGGTCTCATATAGACAGGTGTGTGCCTTTCCTAATCAAGTCCAATCAGTTTATTTAAACACAGAGGACTCCATTGAAGGAGTAGAACCATCTCAAGGGGGATCAGAAGGAAATGGACAGCATGTGAGTTAAATATGAGTGTCTTAATAGGGTCTTCATACTTTATATCATGTGATATTTCAGTTTTTATTGTTTAATAAATTTGCAAAGATATCTAAATTTCTGTTTTTTTCTTCTTTGAAGATGTGCACATTAATGAGTACAAAAATTTACTTTTTGGATCTTACCAAATGGCTGCAATGAAACAAAGAGTGAAAAATTTAAAGGGGTCTGAATACTTTCCGTACCCACTGTATGAAAAAGATGTCTGCTGCACAGCATCTCAAGACATATAACAGAGGCTCATAATGGAGATGATTCCAGGCATTCCCTTACAATAATAGACCACATCCCAGAACACATCTCTAACCGCTTTGAAGTATTAGCAAGACGAGAGATCTTCTGGATAAATCACCTGTAATGGGGGAGCTGAATGAGGCAAGTGAACTAAAATATTGACCAAAGGTCTTTCAGGTCATTCCATGAATTCATCAACGTTACCTTACGTGTCACCTTTTCAGTAAAGTATGACAAAATCCATCACCAACTTGTTACTCTTTTATTCTCTCATTAATTTTTCCAGTAAAATGGAATATTATACCAGGAGTCAGTAATTTCTAGCTAATAATCCCCTTTCGCATTCTAACAAGTTTCCAAGCGGAGTGTACGTCACTTCACCCCTTTGTTGGGTCACTACTAGGAGGGCACAATTCCCAATAGACATACTAGCCTCCGACCCCATAGTATTGTCATTCTTTACCCTAGTTGATTACCTTTTTTTGCTATCCAGTGAAGAGTTCAGCTACTGCTGTCTGAAATGTGTCTGAGTTATGCTTTAAAATCTAAATAGTTCTAGGGATTCTTTATAGTGTACAATAGGTACAGTGGTGCAGGGCCGCTCTTCTCAGGGCGCATTTCCCGCTAAGGATGATAATAGGGCATCCATTGTCTTAGGGACAGGATAGCCTGTTTATTCAACCCCCTTTTTTTCTACAGTATGGGACAGTAATGGTTTCAGAAGATGAATGATGTTCCTGAACTAACGTCTGTATTCATGCTAAGGAACCAAGTCTGAATTGTACCCAATAACTGGTGAGTTTTCTGTTTGTTTGTTTTTGTATGTATTTACTGTTTTAACTAGTGAAGTAAAATTTAGATTTTATTGAAATATCCAATGCTTTTGATAAATCTGTGAATATCTTTTGGTTATTGTACTATTTTTTTTTCCTTTTGCATTGGTAAATCTGGCACGCTATTTCTACAAACCATGCACCTAATTATTTTTATGTGACAAAAAAAACAAACAAACAAAACAAAGGTGACCAAAAGACGGAAAAAATGTCAACGGTCCAACAAATTAAAACGGAGGACAGTAACATTTGGTTAAGGACGGCTTCTCAATGCTTTTGTACTTGGATTGCATACACACAGCGATGGCTTTAGTTGAACAAGGGACAATTTCTTTTATAGATTACCTTGGCTTTACACTTAGGCTGTGTTCACACGGCTTATTCTGGGGCGTATTTCAGTCCGTAATTCTCATCGTACTGCGCAAATTACGGGCTCAAGTACGCCCCAGTCATTACGGTAATCCACAGTTCTTATAGAGAACTAGGGATTACGTCTCCTCTCCCTGCTCGCACAATATGCCGAGCGGAGAGAGAAGTGACATGTTAATTATTCAAGGCGGTATACGCGCCGAGAATAATGAATGTCTATCCGGCCGGCCGCCCCCCCCCCCCCCCGCCCTGCCCCTATACACACAGCGTAATTGTGGGGCGAAATCCATCCCGCAATTAAGCCGTATGAACATAGCCTTAGGGTCCGTCTACACCAGAAGCATTTGTAGTTGGTTTCCAGATCTATTAAAAACTCACTTAAACCATTCCCATAGACCTCAATAAGAAGTCCACACAATTTAAATTTTCTTAAGGTCAGATTTCAAAACCGACACTTTCACAAAAAACTTAGAATATGTTCATCCTTTCTCCATATCGAAGGTAAAAAAATTTCACATTGACCTAAAATCCACGTTGAAAACCGCATCATAATTCTATTCAGACAACACGGTTTTAGGATTCTGAATCCGACAAGTACAGTCATATGAAAAATTTTGGGCACCCCTATTAATCTTAATCATTTTTAGTTCTAAATATTTGGGTGTTTGCAACAGCCATTTCAATTTGATATATCTAATAACTGATGGACACAGTGATATTTCCGGATTGAAATGCGGTTTATTGTACTAACACAAAATGTGCAATATGCATTAAACCAAATTTTGACTGGTGCAAAAAATTTGGGTACCCTTATCATTCGATTGATTTGAATACTCCTAACTACTTTTTACTGACATTCTGAAGCACAACATTGGTTTAATAACCTCACTGAGCTTTGAACTTCATAGCCAAGTGTATCCAATGATGAGAAAAGGTATTTAAGGTGGCCAATTGCAAGTTGTTCTCCTATTTGAATCTCCTGTGAAGAGTGGCATCATGGGCTCCTCAAAACAACTCTCAAATGATCTGAAAACAAAGATTGTTCAACATAGTTGTTCAGGGAAGGATACAAAAAGTTGTCTCAGAGATTTAACCTGTCAGTTTCCACTGTGAGGAACATAGTAAGGAAATGGAAGACCACAGGGACAGTTCTTGTTAAGCCCAGAAGTGGCAGGCCAAGAAAAATATCAGAAAGGCAGAGAAGAAGAATGGTGAGAACAGTCAAGGACAATCCACAGACCACCTCCAAAGAGCTGCAGCATCATCTTGCTGCAGATGGTGTCACTGTGCATCGGTCAACAATACAGCACACTTTGCACAAGGAGAAGCTGTATGGGAGAGTGATGCGAAAGAAGCCGTTTCTGAAAGCACGCCCCAAACAGAGTCACCTGAGGTATGCAAAGTACATTTGGACAAGCCAGCTTAATTTTGGAAGAAGGTCCTGTGGACTGATGAAACAAGATTGAGTTGTTTGGTCATACAAAAAGGCGTTATGCATGGCGTCCCAAAAACACAGCATTCCAAGAAAAACACTTGCTACCCACTGTAAAATTTGGTGGAGGTTCAATCATGCTTTGGAGCTGTGTAACCAATGCCGGCACCGGGAATCTTGTTAAAGTTGAGGGTTGCATGGATTCAACTCAGTATCAGCAGATTCTTCAGAATAATGTACAAGAATCAGTGATGAATTTGAAGTTACGCCGGGGATGGATATTTCAGCAAGACAATGATCCCAAACACAGCTCCAAATCTACTCAGGCATTCATGCAGAGGAACAATGACAATGTTCTGGAATGGCCACCCCAGTCCCCAGACCTGAATATCATTGAACATCTGTGGGATACTTTGAAGCGGGCTGTCCATGCTCGGCGACCATCAAACTTAACTGAACTTGAATTGTTTTGTAAAGAGGAATGGTCAAAAATACCTTCATCCAGGATCCAGGAACTGATTAAAAGCTACAGGAAGCGATAGAGGCTGTTATTTTTGCAAAAGGAGGATCTACTAAATATTAATGTCACTTTTCTGTTGGGGTGCCCATACTTTTGCACCGGTCAAATTTTGGTTTAATGCATATTGCACATTTTGTGTTAGTACAATAAACCTCAATTCAATCTGGAAATATTACTGTGTCCATCAGTTATTAGATAGATCAAATTGAAATGGCTGTTGCAAACACCCAAATATTTAGAACTAAAAATGATTAAGATTAATAGGGGTGCCCAAACTTTTTCATATGACTGTATATTGACATTTGTCAAGTGGACGTAGCATTTGTCTCTTAATCTAGTACAATATTCAAATACAAATCAAATGTTGCTGAACCAGAGATTTCTACAGACAGGGAACGGCTGCCCGGGCGAGTTATCACTGCTGATGAAAATGTCTCCCCATCTGCTCCTCTCATACAACTTGGGGAAGTTTCACCAACAAATGAAAGACATCAGAACATTTCAGGACAAAAGAAGTAAATAAATGAAAATATTTTTGAAAGACAAAAGATTTACTCTATATACTATACTAATATAGATATACTGTATATCTGAGGAAGCGCGGGTTTACCGCGCGAAACGCGTCGACCGTGCACTTATTTTTACTGTTTTAACTGTTTTAATTCTGTCGGGGCCTGTAAGGTCTGATAGTTTTAGAATAAAATTTTGATGGTTTAATTATACCATTGCCTGAGACGCCGATTTTGCTGAGTGCGCTGGGTCCACTACTATCCTCCACAGGGATATCCACAGTACTTCTTGCCAGGTTCATTACAGGACCGGGATATTTTTTCGGACCAAGGCAGCCGTGCAGAGGGCGACGGAAAAAACAGCCCTTCAAACGTATTCGAGTGTTGTGCCTCTCTATTGCACAACTCCATATGGTGAGCTCATTACTTGCTTATTTATTTTTTCTTTTTAAAGGTTTTACACTATTGTGCGCCCCCTCCTGTTTTTTCTCCTTTTCTCTATTATACTGATATAGATATATTGTATTTACTATACTGATGTAGATACACTGTAGCTATTATACTGTTATACTTATTATACATGTTCTAGTTCTACAAAAATAAGGTAATATTTATAATTATTTCAATAAATAATAAGAAAAAATAAAACTGCTTTAAATTTAAGAAAACACCTGCACCCCCAGCAGTGATCTTACCATAATGCATCAGGGCCATTAATAGGGCAACCAGTAACAGATGTTTGTCCATCTCTGCAGTTTGTGAGGAGCAGAGCTGTGTCCTTCTCGATGGTGGGACGCCTAGTGCGTCGCTTATATTGTAGACTGAAGACTTCTGGGCTGTTTGTGGGTGGATGGCATGATCTGTATATCTCATCATTCGTCCTTACACTTGTCAGGTACATTGTAAGCAAATTCCATTTTCATGCTTTCAAACTGGAAAGGTTGGTTTTCAGTGGCCACTTACTGGAAAGGATGGGTGCTCACATATGGAAGAGAACTAAGATAAAGTAAATATTTTCATGATTTTTTTTACTATTTTCTGATTTTCTTTCAAAGGTAAGATTTATTTCTTGGAATTTAAGCTGAAATGTGTCCTAAATAAATTTCATCTTCAGATATAATACTTTGCGGACTAAATTCTATGTGGATGAATTCTGAGTCCTGCTATTCTGCAATATTTTTGCAATAAATATGTGTTTAAAGTGAAGACCCTGATGTGCTCCTGAATTTCTTCTATCCAGCATCACTGATCTCCATAGTTCTACCAAATTCTATGTATCCTTATACTAAACATACTTCTCTCTGGGTGAAGGAGCCTTTGGGAGCCGTTGTAGGATATACAGTATATATGCAAATTGTTTACCTAGTCATACCTTAATCCACTCCTCTGTACTGAGAAATCCCATAAAACAGAATAGAGAACACAGCGCTTCCCTCTACTGGGAACTCCCATAGAACAGAATGGAGAGAACACAGCACTCCCCTGTACTGGGAACTCCCATAGAACAGAATGGAGAACACAGCGCTCCCCTTTACGTGGAACTCCCATAGAACAGAATTTAGAACACAGCGCTCCCCTGCACTGGGAACTTCCATAGAACTGAATGGTGAACACAGCGCTCCCCTGTACTGGGAACTCCCATACAGTAGAACAGAATGGAGGACACAGCGCTCCCCTGTACTGGGGAAGCCCACAGAACAGAATGGAGAGAACACAGCACTCCCCTGTACTGGGAACTTCCATAGAACAGAATGGAGAACACTGCGCTCCTCTGTACTGGGAACTCCCATAGAACAGAATGGAGAGAACGCAGCGCTCCCCTGTACTGGGAACTCCCATAGAACAGAATGGAGAGAACACCGCGCTGCACTGTACCGGGAACTCCCATAGACCCGAATGGAGAACACAGCGCGTCCCTGTACTGGGAAATTTCATAGAACAGAATGGAGAATACAGTGATCCCCTGTACTGGGAACTCCCATAGAGCAGAATGGAGAACACAGCACTCCCCTGTCCTGGGGACTCCCATAGAACAGACAAGAGAACACAGCGCTTCCCTGTACTGGAACTCCCATAGAACAGAATGGAGAACACCGTGCTCCCTGTACTGGGAACTCCCATAGAACAGGATGGAGAACACAGTGCTCCCCTGTACTGGGAACTCCCATAGAACAGAATTATACACACGTATCAGACATTAAATGGCATCACCTATCAATAAACCATCAAAGTCTATGGTAGGAACACCCCTTTAAAACCAGTTCATGTTCTTCCATTCAACATGGTAGATTAACAAGTCAACCTTAATTGAACTTTTTGTATTTTTTCAACCTTATTAACAGCACATACTGATTTAGAGAGCATTAATGTCTTTTTTCTGTTTTTCTCCCTTTTTTTAGTCTTTTTAACCTTCAGTCCAATCTGCCATTACAATGCAACTTTAAAGTGGATCCATCACAGCCATTTTATTTAATTAAAGTTTCCGGTGACCAGAGGCGAAAAGTGAAGACAGTGTTGAAAATGTTGACTTGGAATTTTTGGGTGTGTTTGTTAAAGTTATATGTGCATTAGGCTCCTCTTTAAGAAAAAATTGCTATACAACACCTGTGTTTCATTACAGTGCTGCCATGGCCAAGTAAAACAATCCTTTCTGATGGATGTTTCAGGCTGTTATCTTTTGACTTAATTAAAATATGCTTATGATTCTCCAAACAGCACCAGAAACATCCCATTGAAACGAAGTGAATAAGTCTGGAAATTTTTTCATTTGAAGGGATATTTCAATCATGAAGGAGTATTTTGGTAAAACCAATATTCCTGAAAAGCTGCTTTTTTTTTTTTAGAATTTTTGCCAATTTTTTTTTTTTTTTAGATTTTTGCAGACATTACAAATTCCATATAAAATCTTGTCCTTTTCTAGTTAAGATTATGGAACTCCTGAATGGCAGGGCAAACTAATCTTACTTTACTGAGGTTGCTCTACGTAGTCTCATGTATTAGGTAATGACTTAATGGTCATTGGACAGGTATAGATAACAATGCAATGACAAGAGCAATGAATGAAAGGTTAATGGGTTAATCTTTATTCTGCACTGGGGAGGTTTCCAGCTTTCTTCACACTTATCAGGTCCAGCTGATAACACTTTCACTCCTCAGGTGATAGATGTCCTGGAAGAGAATCGTCAAGCATTCCTCACTTCCGATGTCAGAGATGACAGAGGGGAAGTCAAAGAGACAAACCTTAGTCATGTAACCTTAAAAAATTATATGAAAAAAAAACCACCCAATTAAAAAAAAAAATAGTAGTCCATATAGTAGTCGCATATTGCTGGTCAATATGTAATGAAAATTGTGGAAATCTAGTAAGAGAAAAAATTAGCTAAAAAAATACAGTGTAGTTTTTACATAGTAAGGTTGAAAAAAGACACGTGTCCATCAAGTTCAAACGAGGGTGGGGGAAATGTGGGTGAAGGGAGGGAGACAAGGATTTTAAGCCCATCCTCACCACTGGTGAATGCCCTGAAACCCACAAGGCAAGAACCAATCTGTTCCAGGAGAGACCCCCTCTCTGACCCCAGAGCCGCTACCAGCCAGGATCCAGAATTTTAAATGGCTGCATACGCATTAATATTCTTTAGTTTCATCACTACAAAAAACTAGATTTACACATTTTTAATTATTATTACATTGCAGAAAATATTTCTTTGAAGGGAGCAGAGCCAATTTCTTAAAATAAAAATTGAAGAAGGTTTTTCTAAAAAAAACCACTAAGAGAGTGTTTGGAGTGGACCCTTCGGGAAGATTTTCCCATCGGCTTCTTAAAAAAGGATCCTTATATTTTTCCCAGGTTTTTTTTTTAAAATAAAAAAAATAATAAAATATTAAAATCCTTAAACTAAAAAAAAAATCTATTCCCAATGACTAAAAAGTTTCTTTGAAGGGGGGTTAAAGTAAAAAACAGTTTTTTTATTCATATAAAAATGTTTTTTGAAAAAAACTAACTTGGAAATGATGATTAAAATTTTTGGGTTTAAAGCCCTTTCCCGGGCCCCTCAGGCTGTACAACTGGGGCAAAAGGACAAGTATATTAATCTCTAGTTTGGGGAAACCCAGGGCCCACGGGGTCCTCAACTGGAAACTTCAATAATAAACCCAAAAAAAGGCCATTTGTAACATCTCAGGTAAAAGAGGCAACTCCGGGATCTGGCCTTCAGGGCAGAGGGGAAAAAGAAAAAGATTCTGAGACGGGACTAAAAAAAGGGGAAAAAAGATTAATATGGGCTAAAGAAACCAGAACTGGACAAGGAAATTGGAAAAAAGTGTTATGGACGATAAAACAAAGGGGTTTGAGGTTTTTTGGGAAATAAACCCAAAAGAACTTTTGTGAGAGAAAGAAAAAACTAAAAAAGTTTCGGGAAAGGGAGGGCCTAAACCCCCATCGTCCAAGCATGGTGGAGGTAAATTTTGTGGTCGGGGGTTTGTTTTTGGTGCTGGGGGGAGATCATGTGTTGGCCCGGGGGTTGGGGCCCGGGGGGGAGGTAAAGTGATGGCGGGGGTTGTTTTTGGTTGTTTTGTAAAGGGGGAAAGTTTTGGGAAAGGGGGTTTAAAAAGGGGATTTTGAAAAAGGGAAGGCTATACTCCATTTTGTAATGCCTTTCCAAACCCCTTTTGGGGAACCGCGCTTGATTGGAGCCAATTTATCCTGAAACAGGCCAAATGACCCAAAGCCCCCCCAAAAATTAAATGCCGGGAACCTTTTTTGGGAAAAAAGGCAGGGCAGGGGTTTTTCTGAAATGCAGGGGCCAAAGCGCAGTCACCAATTTTAAACCCCCAAATTGGCTTTTTGTGGAGCATTTTGGGCCCCGTAGGGTACGCAAAAAATTTCCCCATAAACCCAATCCAATTGTGGGGGGGGGTTTTTAAAGGGCCAGGGGGTGAAATTTAAACTGCCATGTACATTTTTATGTGGAAATAACTTTTTGAACCCCTTTAAACCTATCCATGTGATTCGAGTTTTGTTTTTCGAGACACATTGTCTTTAAAAGACAGTAAAAATTTTTTGGCCCAAAAAAAGTCCTTTTTATTTGTGAAAAATTCAAATTTATCTGGGAAAAATTAAAAAAAATTTTCCTTTTTAAAAACCCTTCAAAAATTTTTTGCATGAAAAGACAGATATTTATTCCACCAAAAAAATTTTTAAAAAACTACATAAAACCATTTTTTAACTGTTTTTTTCCCTTTCTTTTCTTTAAAGGGTCTTTTTTTTTATTTATGAAAATTAGGGGGCTTAAAAAAATTTGTATAATTTTAAAATTTCGGAAAATTTCCCCCCAAATCCCTTTTTTAAAAAGGGACCCCCATCCCTTTCTAAGGGAAAATTTTGGGTTTTTCCCTTTTAATTTTAAGATACCCCCAAAAAAGCCCACAAAAAAAA
Source organism: Phyllomedusa bahiana (assembly GCA_025379985.1). Lineage (NCBI taxonomy): Eukaryota > Metazoa > Chordata > Amphibia > Anura > Hylidae > Phyllomedusa > Phyllomedusa bahiana. Next base: position 127,606 of record JAODAL010004707.1, on the reverse strand, counting down.
CTACCCCCCAAAAAAAAAATTCAAAAACAAAATTTAAAGTTTTTTAGCCCATTAATTTTCACAAAATTTAAAAAGCAAAGGGAGGAAAATTTTTAAAAAAACCACTTTTAAGATGATTTTAAAAATTACCCCCCAAAACCCAATTACCCCTGAAAAGGGAGGTATGGGGGAAAAATTTAAACCAAATTTTGATTCCCCAGATTTTCTTTTTCCCAGAGATACCCCCTTTAATTTCCCTTTGGTTTTTCTAAACCCAAAAAAACCCCAAATGGGAGGTGCCCCCTACCGGACTCCGGGCGGTCCCCCCTTTTTCCATTAAAATTTTTTTTAGGCGCTATTTCAGGTTTGGGGGGAAAAACCCCTAGGGTTACAAAACTTAAAAAACCCAGCCCTTTAAAAAAGCCCCCCTTTTTGGGGGAGACTACCCCTTTTTAAAGGGAAATTTATTTTTCCCCGGGGGTTTGTAGTGAGTATTTTAAACCCCCCTCCACGGTTTTTCAAAAATTTTTTAGTGAAAGGCGGGGAAAAAATGAATTTTTTTTTCCCAACAGTCTGCAATTTTAGCAAAAAAATTTTAAAATTTTTTTCAAGGAAAACCTGTAAAAAAACCCTTCCAAATTTTTTAAAAGGCAATTTTTTTCCAAATTCAGAAATTTCCATAAATTTTGGTTTGAAAACGCTGTTTGGGCGAAAATTGGGCAGGGTACAAGGGAGGGAAGGCGCAATTTTTTTTTTGGGGAACGCAGATTTCGGTGGGGTCTGTCCCCATTTGAAAAAGCACCCAAAGTACCAAAAAAAAGGTGAAAACCTTCCAAAAATCCCCCCATTTTTGGATTCAACCCCCTCAGGGAAATTCCTCATGGGGGGTTTTTTTACTTTGCATTTTGGGTGTACGGGGTGGTCCTGGGAAATTTTTTGGGTATTGGGCCATTAAAAATTGGGGGGGGGGGGGAATCGCAGTTCCCCATTGTTTTTTGGATTTCCCATTTTTATAACTGTTCGCTTTTTCCATAAGTGCGGGGAAAAACTTTACTGGGGGAAAAAGTGGGTAAAATTGCAATGAAAATAAATTTTATATATTTTTTTTTATTTTTTTAAAATTAATTTTACCAATTAGGTCTATAAGAAATTGCGTTTTATGTTTTCCTATTCTGCGCCGAAAAAATTTTATACTTTTCTGTGCCGGTAGGGGGAATAGGGGGTTTGGGTTTTTTTTGAGGTTAAATTTTGACTTTTTTAAAAATTCCTTTAAGGGGTGAATATGCGCTTTTGACCCACTTTTTATTTAAGGTTTTTGTGGGGCATTTTGAACAAAATACAGAAATTCCCGGTAGTGTTTTTTATTTTTATTTTTTAAGAGGGTCACGTGGGGGTTATAAATGACATGCTGGGTTTTACTTAAGCGGGTTGGGTTTCGTTTTACAATGTTTCCCCAATTTGTATTTTTTTTATGGGTTTTTTTAAACTGCTTTGAACAATAAAAACATTTTGAAATTCAAAAAAAAAACCCGTTTTTGAAATGGGGCCTTTGCCCGGGAGAGCCCATAACTTTATTTTTTTTCATTGTAGGGAGCGGTTTTTGGGTTTCTTGTTTTTTTGGGGGAATGAGTTCCCTTTTTATTGGTATAATGTTTGGGGGGAAAAAACTTTTTAATAAATTTTAAATCCTTTTTTTGGGAAGGGAAGGGGGTGAAAAAAATTACTGCCATCCGTAGTGTTTTTTTTTTTTATTTTTAAAAAGCGCTCATCGGGGCAGTATCCGGACAAGTTTGTTTTTACTCTCGGGGGCCCAATATAAATTACCCCCGGGATCCCCTTTTTTAATTTATTTATTTTTTTTTTTGAAGCATTTTTAAAAAAAAAAAAAAAGGGTTTTTGGGGGAGTTTTATATAGTTTTTGATGGGCCTTTTTTTTTCCATTTTAGGGTTCTGGGGGGATGAACAAAAAATGAAAAATTCTGCCCCCCCCCTGTTTTTCTTTTATTTTTTTTTAAGGTGTTTCCCCGGGGCGGGGTTTAATTAATGTGACATTTTTAAATTGGGGAAGGTCGTTACGCACACGTCAAATTCCAAATATGGGGTATTTTAAATTTTTTTTTTAAATCTTTTTTGGGGGCGATTGGCTTTTTGAAAAGGGGAAAAAGGGCGGGGGTTGGGTTACGGTTTTTTTATTTTTTTGTGTTTGTGTTTTATTTTTTATTCACTTTAACATTTATTTTTATTTTTTTAAAACCACTTTTTTTTTTACTTTTTCTTTTCTAACAGAAACCCACCCCGTTTTAATTTAGAAGGCGGGCCCATTCCACAAAAAATTTTTTTTTGTACTTGGGTCGCCATGACAACTGCCCTTGTCACCCCATGCCCCCCAAGGGGGGGCATTGGGGCCAAGGTCCCTCAAAAGGCCCCCGGAAATTTCCTTTAAATTTCCCGAGGGAAACAGGGGAGGAACCCGTTCCCTAAAATTTCATTTCCCGGCAGCCCCCGGGAAGCAGGCAGGGGGCTCACTCCTCCTCCCTGGGGCCCCTTTATTTATCGCAACCATGCCAGGTTTTTCGGTAATGAAGCGTTTAAAAATAAAACCCCCGGCCGGGGGCTCACCCCCGGCCCGGGGGGTTATGGGCATGGGGCCGTGGAAATTTTACCGCTGGTCCCATGCCCGCAAACTTTCCCGGGTCGCCCCCCGGCGTTCGAAGGATTTTTGCATACGCCCCTTTGCGGGAAGCACTTCCCACTTTGGGCTTTGCTTACCCAAATGTGGGGGGGGGGGTTTTTAAAAAGCTAGAACCCAAAAAGCCTTCCCCAATGCTTGGAATTGCTGCAAAGTTCTTTCCCTTTTACGAAAGCAAAGTTTGAAGTTTGAAAATGGTTCCAGCGGCCTTTTTTGGTGGCCTTCCTGGGGGAAGTTTTGACCCACCCAAAATATATCCATTTAAATGCTATTTTGCACAGGGGAGGGGGCCACCCAAACCTTTGGCCAGGAGCAAAAGGGGGGTTTATAACCACTGTTTTTTTTTCTTCTGAAAGGGGTTAGGGTTTGGGGCCACTATGGGGGCTGCACAGCATAAAAGGGCCCTTTAAAAAACCAAAAATAACGATTTTGGTCCCTGTCGGGCTAAAATTACGTTTGTAACCCCATACTTCCCTTTTTCCCATTCTAAACCATTATAAATCGCTGTATTTCTCTGTATGTAGTGTTTTATTTGGGTTTTGCCTTTGATCAATTAAATATTCAAATATGATCCTTGGGTGCTTTTGATCTTCATTCAGGGAATTCACCCACCCGTCTTCTCGGAAATTAAAGCCCCGGGCTTTTAAAATCAAACTAGGAATGGGGTTGGGCCCAAACGGAAATTTGGCAGGTTCTTTTTTAAACCAGTGCTAGTGAAAAGGGGGGTCTATACCCCCAGACTGGGTTGGTGAGTAAGGGGTTTTTTTGGCCACAATGGGGGTTTTTATGGGCTCTTCTACTTACTCTCCATGCCCATTTGGACAAAAGGGGTTTAGCTTTTCAAACGGTTTTTCCAAAATGCCCCTTTTTTACCCTTTTGGGGGGTGAAAAAGGTTTTTATACATCATATTTTGGCATCCCCTTTGGTTGCGGCCGGTGGACCCCCTGCTCGCGGGCCAAGAAGCAGCGGCGGGTCTTTGACAACCTTTTAATTTTTTGACCCTTTCTAAAGCATCGATTTTTAAAAATAAATGAGGTACGCTGAGTTTTAGCCCCTTTTTAACCTTTTAAAAATTTGTTCTGTTTAACTTTTTCCCCTGATGCAGGAAATTTTTTGGGACTTAAGTCAACTTTGAAAAAGGGTCTTTAAATTCAGTTTTGGGAAACGCTTTGGGGGGGAGGACGATGAGGTTTTGGGGAAAGAGTAAGCTGCCCGGGGCAGCATTTCGACAAATTTTAAACTCTAAAAGGGGAAAAAGAGCACCTGCAAAAGTGAAAAAAAACATGCTGTTTTTTTAATAAAGAGCTGGGGGGGAAAATTTTTTTGAACCCTTTCAATAATGTAAAAATTTAATAAAATGTATTCAAAAGTGTTTATCTGTTTTACTTTCCCTTTGGGTAAAAATAAAAATTTTTGGCAATAAAAAATTTTAACTAGTTTGAAAAAAAAAAAAAAAACAGAAAACATTTCTTTAAAAAAAAATAAATTGTCCTTATATTCTAACATCTGTATCTTTAATTTTTTTTCATCAGAGAAAAAAGGGAGGTTTTTTTGGGTTTTTTTTTTAAAAGGCAAGCTTCGTTTTTTTTAAATATTATTTTGGGAAAAAAAATTTTTGATAACGGGTTTTTCCATTGGGGGGGGAAAGCAAGAGGGCCCTAAAAAAAGAAACTTTGGAACCCTTTTTTATCTGTTAAAGTTATGGGGAAACCAGTCAAAGCTAAATTTCATACTAAATTTGGGGAATAATGTTACCAAAAAATTTTTTTTTTGCTACTTCTAAAAAACTTATTCCTTTTTTTTTTAGTGCAACTAGGGAAACTTGACGAGGGGGAAATTTTATAACCCATGTTAATTTCACAGTATACCCCTTACACCAATCCAAAATAACTCCAAATTTGTGATTTTAACCACCTTTAAACCCCTCTTTGCGTTTTTAGAAAAATGTAGTAAAGAGTAAAACTAAATTCCTATCTTTATAGTTTGGGTTTTAGTAAAAGGGAAATTTGTTTGGGTTTTTGGTAATCATTTTTTCCAAATCACAGGGTTTTTAATTTTTAAACCCAAAAAAGGGCCATCTTCGTCTAAGGGACACAAAAAGGGGCAAGTTCCAAAAAGGATCTATAGTTTTAAAAATTTAAGGATAGAACCCCTTTAACAAATTCATTTTTTTTTTTACGCATCAATCGACTCTCGGGTTCTGCTGCACCTTTAAAAATTTGGAAATTCCTGTTTGTAAATTGTAATTTCCCTTTGTGTTTTTAAAATTTTTAATTTTTGGTTAAATTTTTCCCTTACCTCTTAAAGTTTTAATGCGGGAAAAAATTTTTACGTTTGGTACTTTTGTTTTGGTTCATTTAGCATAATAAAAAACCACATTTGGGTCGGAATTGGGACCTTGTCTGGAACAAATATCCCCTTTCTTTAGGGACAGAAAGGGTAAACGTGAGGCACAAGGGATAAATTGCCCAATTCTGTTTTTTTTTTAAGCATGTGACTTAACAGTTTAAAGGATTTGGCACCCATGGCTGCCAGATCAGATACAACTGGCAAAGGGGTTTTGTGCCGGGCTAAAAGGGCAAGCTTCCTTTTGGATTTTCCTTTAAAGAGTTAAATAATAAAAATAATTGAGGATGATATACAGTTTACAGTAGTTAATCCCCTGATTTATTTTTGACTTTGAAGACTGGAACCTTTGGTGTATGATACATATCATCAATATCATCAGTTAGAAACCTGTTAAAGAACTAATGCTACCAGCTCTCAAGACCACTTATTTATACAACTCTTATACCTCACTACAGTACACAATGGCTTTTGTTATATATTGTATTCTAAATGTATTAAATAGCTATGTGAGATTATAACAAATCAGTATAACCTAACATTGGCCAATAAATTAGACTGTTTAAAACCACATGCAATTGTGTATGACAACGTAACATTATAATTAAAAAGCAAAATAGCACAATACAGTGTAATCAAATAACAAAACCATCTACTGACCAAAATATTAAATGGCTGGTCAAAAACTAAACCTCCACAATACTAAGCAAAAGGGGACATGACTCTATGGTGGGGGAACTCTAAATACCTGTAGTAGTCACTGTGTATAAGTAATGGGGTGGCTTTAGGCTGAGATGATTCCATTTTTAGAGGTAGGGTAGTGTCTGTGTGAAGGGTGATACTCTGAGGATGGTGGGGTTTCTGAAGACATGCAATTATCTGTCTCTCTGTCTCCTCCTCTAACCAGAAGAAAAAGGAAAAACAGTTCCTGCCCATCGTGACCTCGTTTGTACTGTTTGTTTGATGTTATTTAACGTCTTACCCTGCTTGGATTTTGATTTATATATTATGCATTGGTAACCATATGAAATCTTGAATATATCAGATTGGACTTCATCTTGACATTACCCTCTAAGCCCAGGAGAAGGGCAAACCTTTAAGACATGGTTCACTAGAGGTTTCTGTTACAAGAGGGTTTTCCTCTCCTGACTGCTTATAGGTCACTCTTCATTAGTTAGGGGCTTAGTGCCTTTTTTGAACCGTTGGCCAGATTTTACTTTAAAATTTTTATTTTCAGGCCTAGAAAAGAAAATCCTAAAAAGGTTGATTTATGTGAGATTTGTCACAGCTACTGTGTTGTAGTTAGAGAGTCATATGGAAGTTGTAGACACATTGGGTCATATGTATGAAAACTGGCTAGGTCTAAAACTCACTTTGTTGACCATAGCAACCAATCAGAGCACTCCTCTCATTTTTCCAGAGCACTATATGAAATTTAAGGGGTACTGTGATTTGATGCTACGGGGAACAAAGTGAATTTTAGACCTAGACAGTTTTCATACATGTGGCCCATTATGGTGGGCCAATATTAACTAACAGAAGCTGTTAAATATAATGGTGGTGAACAGGCTGAGCTTTGGAGGCCTGAAAATTGAGTAAAGGTAACATCTTCCACAGGCTACTTTGCTGTGTAGTGAGAATCTTTGGTAGGGTCATTGGTGTCTTTGAAATGGACTTTCTTTGCTAGAATGTCAGGTCAGAGCTTGCTATCCTTCGATTCTGTCTGGCTGGTTGCTGTAGATCAGGCAGTTGGGGGTTCTTGATTGCTGTAGTCACGTGGCTTTAAATAAAGCTTTAGCCATTTAAAAACCAAAATGTATGTGTTGTGTATTTATTTGGATGCTATGTTAATATATTTTCAGTCATTATCCTATTGAGTGAGGGTCCATCCCATACCCAGAAATCATGAAAAAATCTGTTCTGTTGTCTCTGAAGAGTACCAGTCTTATCCACAGACAAAAGTGATTTTTTTTTTCTAAAGAAAAAACATAAAATAAATAATCCTAGACAAGTTATAGCAACAGGTTATATATTAGATTTTAGGTCACATTCCTAGAAGTTTTCCATTTTCTACACTTTTCAATGACCATTCAGTAATACAGAACATTTAGTAATTTGATTGTTTTTTACAGTGGGTACAGAAAGTATTCAGGCCCCTTTACATTTTTCACTCTTTCGTTCATTGCAGCCATTTGGTAAGATCCAAAGAACTTCATCTTTTTGCTCATTCGTGTACTCACTGCACCCCCCCCCCCCCCCATTTAGAAAGAAAAAAAAAAACAGAAATGTAGATATTTTTGCAAATGTATTAAACAAGAAAAACTGAAATATCACATGGTTATAAGTATTCAGACCCTTTGCTGTGACAATCATATTTAACTTCCATGCTGTCCATTTCCTTCTGATCCTCCTTGAGATGGTTCTACTCCTTCACTGGAGTCCAGATGTGTTTAATTAAACTGATTGGACTTCATTAGGAAAGGCTCACACCTGTCGATATAAGACCTTACAGCTCACAGTGCATGTCAGAGCACATGAGAATCATGAGGTCTACGGAGCTGCCCAAGGAGTTCACAGACAGAATTGTGGCAAGGCACAGATCTGGCCAAGGGTACAAAAGAATTTCTGCAGCACTCAAGGTTCCTAAGAGCACAGTGGCCTCCATAATCCTAAAATGGAAGAAGTTTGGGACGACCACAACTCTTCTTTGACCTGGCCGTCCAGCCAAACTAAACAATCATGGGATATGAGCCTTGGTGAGAGAGGTAAAGAAGAACCCCAAGATCACCGTGGTTGAGCTCGAGAGATGCAGAAGGGAGATGGGAGAAAGTTCCACAAAGTCAACTATCACTGCAGCCTCCACCAGTTGGGGCTTTATGGCAGAGTACAGCCTGCGGAAGCCTCTCCTCGGTTTAAGACATATGAAAGCCACATACTTTTTGGTGTTATTTGTAAACAGCTCATCACCAGCCCAATACAATCCCAACAGTGACACGTGGTGGTAGCAGCATCATGCTATGGGGGTGTTTTTCAGCTGCAGGAACAGGACGACTGGTTGCAATTGAAGGAAAGCTGAATGCAGCCAAGTATAGAGATATCCTTGATGAAAACCTCTTCCAGACGCTCTGGACCTCAGACTGGGCCGAAAGTTCTTCTTCCAACAAGACAATGACCCTAAGCACACAGCTAAAATAATAAAGCAGTGACTTCAGAACAACTCTGGGCCCATTCTTGACTGGCCCAGCCAGAGCCCTGACCTAAACCCAATTGAGCATCTTTGGAGAGACTTGAAAATGGCATCCACCAACGTTCACCATCCAACCTGAGGGAACTGGAGAGGATCTGCAAGGAAGAATGGCAGAGGATCCCCAAATCCAGGTGTGAAAAACTTGTTGCATCATTCCCAAGAAGACTCATGGCTGAATACTTAAGACATGTGATATTTCAGTTTTTCTTGTTTAATAAATTTGCAAAAATATCTACATTTCTGTTTTGTTCCATTCAAGATGTGGGGAAGGGGGGCAGAGTGTACATTAATGAGCAAAAATATGAACTTTTTGGATCTTACCAAATTCCTGCAATGAATGAAATAGTGATAAATTTAAAGGGGTCTGAATACTTTCCATACCCACTGTATTAATTATTGATTGAAGGAATCATATAGATGTTAGGTGACACTTTCCCTTTATTTAACCTTAGATTAAGAAGACATTTTCAATCATTTTCTGTTTAAAGCTTTGCAATGATCCCCGTGTGAGATGATAATTGAATAAAGTTATTGGCTTAATTAGTATTACATTATATTTTACATATAGAAGTTGACAATTCTTTCTGATAACGAGAGAAGAATCCCCCAAAAGAAAAAAGGGCTCTGAGAATCCCAAAGGGAGGGTCAGCTATGGAAAGAGGCTTGGTGAATGGTGGTTGTTGTTAATAGAAGAGTTGATTTTTTTAGCTGAGGTTATTGTGAAAAAGGCTTGTGTTGGGTTTCCGGGAGAAGAGCTTGTAGCTGGGTTTTTTTTTAGAAGGTGGGTTGTAGTTGAGGTTCCTTTAGTGAAAAGTTTGTTGCTGAGGGTTTTTTTTTTAGTAGAAGAGGTAGCTGAGGTTATTGTAGTAGAAGGGTTTTAGCTGAGGGTTTTTGTAGAAAGGGGGGCTTTTTAGTGAGGTTATTTTAGAAGAAGGGCTTGTAGCTGAGGTTATTGTAGAAGAAGGGCTTGTAGCTGAGGTTGATGTAGTAGATGGACTTGTAGCTGAGGTTATTGTAGAAGAAGAGCTTTTAGCTGAGGTTGATGTAGAAGAATAACTTGTTGAAGTTATTGTAGTAGAAGGACTTGTAGCTGAGGTTATTGTAGAAGAAGAGCTTGTAGCTGAGGTTATTGTAGAAGAAGAGCTTGTAGCTGAGGTTATTGTAGAAGAAGAGCTTGTAGCTGAGGTTATTGTAGAAGAAAGGGTTGTAGTTTAGGGTTTTTGAGAAGAAGAGCTTGTAGCTGAGGTTTGTTAAGAAGAGTTGTATGAGGTATTGTAGAAAAGATTGTAGCTGAGGTTATTGTAGTAGAAGGGCTTATAGCTGAGGTTGATGCATTCTGACAGATGTAGACTGTATTCTGTGTATATGTGGCACAGAAATTTTGATTCCCACAGCCAAGTACAGAATAACTTTCTGTGATAAGATAAGAACACATTGCAATGTTAAAAACCATTATTTTTAAGTGTCGTCATTAGTTATATTATTTAACCCTTTACTGACAGTTGACATATATTTAGAGGGGTTTTATCCCTACAATGATTTGCTTTAAACATGTAGGGAAAGTTAAATGAAGACTATTACCGAATACATTGCTGTTGTAATTTTGCTTTGTTTAGGAGATAAAGAAGATTTTATCTACTGCTAGTTTACACAAGTTTCTCTTGGTTATCTACCACCTCTCCCCAGTGGCGTAGCTGAAGGGACGCGGTCTGCCATGGGTGGCACGTCCTAGTGAAATGGAGTGGAGAAGAGCGCAGCCGCGCCTTAGTATTGCACATTGCTCCGAGTCCCAGTTCCAGAGCCAGCAGGCAACACGTGCCACCCTTGCCCTCCTGCTGATCCGGGACACATCATCAGGCAGCTCCTTACTATGCAGGCTCAGAGAAAAGTGAGTTTGTAAAGTTAATTAAAATGACAGCCCCGGTGGAGTGGCGCCACTGCAGCTTATATCGACACACAAGCAGGCCCACTGTTAAGTATATATAAGATGTGCATTTAATGTAAATGTGTATTCATAATGTATACATCTTATAGGCTGAGACACACTTTATGATGTTATGTGTATATAAATGGGCTTATATCTCCTTAACGACGACCATGCAACCGTCTTTTGACGTCGCTGTCATGACATCGGAGCTTTGCGGCCGCCCGGCGCCGCACAGCGCTAGCTTTTTCGGGGCAGTACACTAGCCCTGATCCAGCGCAGCCTCCTGCAAGCACCGTATATGTATATATATATATAAATAAAAACATGTTTTAGGTTTTTTTGGTTTCTATAGTACCATAAATGATACAATTAATGAGTACATCTTGTTCCACAAAAAAAATATATATATATATATATTTTTTTTTTGTGGGCCGAGAAGTAAGGGGTGATGAAGAATGAAGGCACGGAACAGAAAGGAGACAAGTAGCCAATAACGTATAAAATATTTCTATCCCATCGATCTCCAGGGTTCTTGCCATTACCTGAGCTGTCTGTAAAATTGAAGCATTTGTTCTGATTTCCTACACATTTCAATATTTGTGCCGTCTTATTTATGTAAGAGACCAACGAAGGACATTGGAATCCATTTTCACCTACTGCAATTAAACAGATTAAAAAAAGTATTAGAAAATCAAACGTTCTACCCTTTCTTATATTGTTGCTCAAATCTGTCCCTGTTCGGCTTAAAAATGGTGCGCCGAACGTGTGAGAAGCTTCAGGTCCCGGACATACCAAACCTGAAATTTTTTCACTCTAATTCTAACTCTGAACCTATCCCTGATCCTCACTGTAACCATAATCCTAAATTTGGACTCAGTTAAGGTGTTTTTTTCTGGGTCTGAATGGGTTAACACCTGTTCCCTTGCATTTCCGAGCCCAGGACACTGTCACCCCAATGTTACTTCCATCTGACATCACTTCCAGTCTCAGGTTGGTCCAGAAGTGATGTCAGACATAATGGATAAGTTTAGCTATTCAAACCCAGATTACGGTTGAATTTAACGTTGACCTGGAACTGAATATAAATACATAGTCACATTATTGTGACCACTTACTACTTTTGACATTGGCAGCACATAGTTTATGAAGGGTCATGTGTGGTGTGCTGGCTCAGTGGGTATATAATATATGCAATAGGTTGTCTGCACTCATTTCTCTTTTTGCTGTCATAGTAAAAAAGGCAATTTATTAGAGTTTCAGGAAAGTCTTATCGGCGCCAGGCTGAAATATTTCTGACACTGCAAAGTTTATGAACTGTTAGTGGCTGCAGGGATGAAAGCATCGTGACAAATGGCGCCGTTGTGAATAAGAGAGATGGAGAAACCGTACAGCACCATGAGCCATTGATGTGAGGGGAATTTCGGCTACACATGTGTGCAAGGGCGGAGGACAGACTACAAAGGAGCAGCCAAAATGACCTAAGAGATGACCAGACCTGTGTCTAACGCAACAGCGAATCCTACTGCGTATGGGGTGCCAGAGCAGATGAATATTACTGCACCTCTGCTAATCTTTCTGCATATCGGAGGCTGGAGCAGACGGATGTCACTGCACCTATGCTAACCCTAACTGTGTATTGAGCCTTCGGTTTGTTATGATTTATGATCGGTTAATTTATAATGGTGGCACCCGTAAGCAAGGTTATCTTTTTTAGAGTCACTAATTTAGTGTAGATTACCATTATTATGTCTCAACCCCAACCCAGCTGAACCGATACCCCTCTCCACGTCACCCACTGCTGGCACTCACTATACTACACCCCCCGTATAAACCGAATATCCCCTCCACCCTAGACCCTACCTATTTTAAGCCCGCACACGTAAATTGAAGCAACCAATCCCCCTAAACACTCCACCAGACATTTGGCCCAACTATTTTGATATATTTATATCTTGGCTTCTCTATAGCCCTTTAACAGTTATTGATTAAGCCAAGAACGATGTCACTGCACCCCTGCTAACCCTACTGTGGATAGGGCCCCGAGAGCAGACGGATGTCACTGCACCACTGTCTAACCCTACTGGGTATGGTCCCCTGTAGCCAGACGGAATGTCACTGCAACCTTTTCTGCTAACCCTACTGAGTATGGTGCCCGGAGCAGACGGATGTCACTCTGCACCTCTGTTAACCCTACAGTGTATATGGGGCCCCAGAGCAAGACGGAGTCACCTATTCGAACCTCTTACTGTCTAGTCAAAGCAAGGGCACACAGATGTCACTGCACCTCTGCTAAGCCCTACTGTGTATGGTGCCCCGGAGCAGACGGATGCAACTGCACCCTCTGCAACCTACTGTGTATGGGGCCTCCGTGAGCACGGATGGTCACTGCATCTCTGCTAAACCCTACTGTGTATGGGACCCCAAGGTGTAGAACGGATGTCACTGCACCTCTGCTAACCCTACTGTGTATGGACCATAGAGCAGATGGATATGTCACAGAACCTCTGCTAACCCTAAGAGTAATAGGGTCACCGGATCAGACGGATTGTTCACTGCTCCTCTGCTAACCCTAACTGCAAATGGGGCCCAGTAGCAGATAGGATTCACTGCCACCTCTGCTATCCCTACTGTGTAATGGGGCCTCGGAGCCAGATGGAATGTCTCTTCACCTCTGCAAACCCTAATTATGTATGGGACCCTTGAGCAGATGGTATTGTCACTGCACCTCGCTAACCCCTACTGTGTATGGGGCCCCAGAGCAGACGGATGTCCCTATGCGAATCCCCAATCTGTCTAGAAGCTAAGGGCACATCACAGATGTCGACTGCACCTCTGCAAACCCCTACTGTGTATGGGGGGGGCTCCCCGGAGTCAAACGATTGTCTCTTCACCCCTCTTGCTAACCCTGACTGTGTTTGGGTACCCGGAGCAGCACGGATGTCACTGCATCCTATGCTAACCCAACTGTGTATGGTGCCCCCGGAGCAGAACGGATGTCACTTACACCTCTGCTAACCCTACTGTGTATGGGACCCCAGGTAGACTGAGTGTCCACTTCGTCACCCTCTTCTAACCCTACTGCATATGGGGCCCAGATGCATACGGGATGTCAAATTGCACCTCTGCTAACCCTACCTGTGTATGGACCCCAGGGTAGTCGGATGTCACTTGAACCCACTCTGCTAACCCTACTGAGTAGGGGGCACCGGATCAGACGTATTCACTGCACCCTGCTAACCCTACTGCATATGGGGCCCCATGAGCAGACGGTGATGTCACTGCATCTCCTCTGCAAACCCTACTGTGTATGGGACCCCAGGTAGACCGGATGTCACGAACCTCTGCTACAACCCTACTGAGTTGGCACCGATCAGACGGATGTCACTCCTGCCCCTCTGCTAACCCTACTGCATATGGGGGCCCAGGAAGCATAATACGGATGATCAACTGCACCTCTGATAACCCTACTGAGTATGGGGGCCCCGAGCAGAACGTAGGTCTCCTTCACCTCGGCTAACCCTAGTCTGTGTGATGTGACCCTGGAACAGATTGATGTCAACTGCACCTCTGCTAACCCTACCTCGTGTATGGGCCCAGGAGCAGACGGGATGTCCAACGAGCACCTCTGTATAACCCTACTGTGTATGGGGCCCCAGAGCAGACGGATGTCACCTATGCGAACCCTACTGTCTAGAAGCTAAGGGCACACAGATGTCACTGCACCTCTGCTAAGCCTACTGTGTATGGGACCCCAGGGTAGACGGATGTCACTGCACCTCTGCTAACCCTACTGCATATTGGGCCCCAGAGCAAGACGGAGGTCACTGCACCTCTGCTAACCCTACTGTGTATGACCCCATGGGTAACGGATGTCACTGAACCTCTGCTAACCCTACTGAGTATGGGGCAACCGGAATCAGAACGGATGTTCACAGCACCTCTGCTACCCTACTGCATATGGGGCCCAGGGAGCAGACGGTGTCACTGCACCTCTGCAACCCTACTGTGGTACTGGGACCGCCAGGTTAGAACAGATGTAACTGAACCTCTGCTTAACCCTACTGATTATGGGGGCAACCGGATCAGACGGATGTCACTATGCACCTCTGCTAACCCTACTGCATATTGGGGCCCAGGAGCATACGGATGTCCACTGCAACCTCTGGATAACCTTACTGAGTATGGTGGCCCCGGAGCAGTACGATGTCTCTATCACCTCCTGCTAACCCTACTGTGTATGGGACACCCTGGAGCTGATGGATGTCACCTGCACCTCTGCTAACCCTACGTGTAAATGGGGCACCCCCCCCCCCCAGGGAGCATACGTATTTCACCTTGCACCTCTGATAACCCTACTGTGTATGGTGGCCCCAGACAGCAGACGGATCAGTCACCGTTCTGCAAAACCCTACTAGTCTAAAGTTAAGGAACACAGATTTCGCAACTGCACCACTGCTAAGCCTACTGTGTATGGGATCCGACAGACGGATGCCACTGCACTCTGCTTAACCCTAGAGTGTATGAGGTCCCGTAGCAGAGAGATTCCACTGCACCTCTGCTAACCCCTACTGTTGTATGGGGCCCCGGTAGCAGACGGATCCTCTTCACCTCGCTTACCCATACTGTGTATGGGAACCCTGCTGGAGCAGAAGGATGTCACTTGGGAGCCTCTGAGCTAACCCAACTGTGATAAGGTGGGGCCCAAGAGCAGACGGATTGTCCACCTCAATTGCGAACCCTACTGTCTAAAAGCTAAGGGCACACAGATGTCACTGCACCTCTGCTAACGCTACTGTGTATGGGACCCTGGAGCAGACAGATGTCACTGCACCTCTGCTAAGCCCTACTGTGTATGGGGCCCCAGACATAACGGATTCACTGCATACCTCTGCTAACCTACTGGTGTATGGGACCCCGGACCCAACGGATGTCACCGCCACGTCTACTTAACACTACTGTGTATGGGACCCCAGAGCAGACGGATGTCACTGCACCTCTGCTAACCCTACTGTGTATGGGGCCCAGGAGCAGACGAATGTCACTGCACCTCTGCTAACCCTATTGCATATGGGGTCCCAAAGCAGACAGATGTCTCCAAACATGTATTAACACTACTGTGTATGTAGCCCCGAAGTAGATGGATGTCACTACAAATTTGTTAAACAAGTTGCATCAGCAGAATCGGAATTAGACCTCCAGTGATTGGCAAAGGGTTGTCTTCTACGTCGAAAAAGTCACGTTTTCTGTTGCATTGATTGCATGGACGTTGGCGTGTCAGGGGAGAAACATCAGAGAATAAACCCCTGGATTGTAAGTAAATAACACGATGCTATGCAGGGACCGAGTGTGAAGGGTCCAAGAGGTCAGAACCTCTGTGATCATAAAGTGATGAGGTATCTAAGCAACATCTAAATCATTACTATATCCCATAAACTATGAGCTTTCTAGACACACTAATGGGATGGAATTTTTCAGACTCAGCAGCACTCTTATACCCAGAATAAGGTTAAAATTTCTAGGCACCAAAAAAACATTCGTTTTTTGTTCCCCAGTGTTATAAAGTGATTGCAAATCTAAGAAACATCTAAGTCATTACGTTATGAGATGGAAATACCACTCTACAGTAATTCTCTAATTTTGACAATTACCTTCTTGGGATAAAAGACCCTTAAAAGAAATAACACAGGTTGTCCCATTTCTAGAGCCCTTATTGATTAGCCATTATCCATGGAGCGGCGAATATTTCATTCCCATACAGCGCCACCATAGGAGAAATGAGGCATTACATGTTGCTATTTGAAATCCATGTAGTGGATGGTCCTGCCAGGTCCTCCAAAGGTAGACATGTTCTTTGCAGCCAGTGTCTACTTTTGCTAATTTAAAGGGGTCCCTAATGAGGCATCATGCCCTTTATGCACCCAGAATGTTCAAACAGAATATTGAAAAGTAGATTTCCTGAAGTAACCTTTATTTTCAGATCTGTCAGAGCTGAACCTGCTGTGTACTTACCTATAACCCTATGTAAAATCACAGATAATAGATGGAGTTATCACACTAAGAGATTGTAAACGAAAAACCTAGAAGGCAGATAAATAAAATTAAAATCAAACCGATATACGTACAGGCAGGCAATGATGCGGTGCAGTTATCTTGCTGGCAGCAGTTGGTCAAATAATTTACTGTGTTAAGTCCGTCAATATAGGAATAGGAAATATTGCAGGATTGAGACATTTGACATCCTCTGAAAAAGGTGGTGGTATTACTGCCTAACATAAAAAGAGTATTAATAATATATCCAGCAACAATTGAAATAAAATTGATATTTTAAAAAGTGTCTAATTAATAATAGTTAAGACAACTGTCAAAACGTCAGGATTGTAACAATATTTAGCACAGATCACATGGAAAGGCTTCATTACTGACTTATTATTCTGATTTCTGCAACCGACCTTACAGCTGTGCTGTGTAGACTGGGGCAGGGTCACCAACCAGAGCTCTTTCTGCTCATGTACAATACTCTCAGTTGTCTACTAACTGCAGAACAGCTGTTATTTCCATTGCCATTAAAGGGGTATTCTCACCACAATGATTAGCTTTAAACATGTAGGTTTCCTAGGTCAGCAACCCACTGGATGGTGATATCACTTTCTGCTGTGTCTCATCAGCAGAAAAGGAGCTTATTTATCTTTCTTATTGACATACTTTAATCCTTTAGAGCTCTGTGGCTCGGGGCCCACCAATGTGGTTGCTTCTTGAGCCCCACCAGTGAAGTTGATTCTTGGAGCCCACCATCGAAGTTGATTCTTGGGGCCCCCAGTGGAGATAATTCTTGGGGCCACCAGTGGAGAGGATTCTTGGGGCCCCCAATGGAGGTAGTACTTGGGGCCACCAGTGGAGTGGATTCTTGTGTCCCCCAGTGGTAATACTTCTTAGGGCCACCAGTGAAGAGGATTCTTGGGGCCCCCAGTGGTAATAATTCTTGGGGCCACCAGTGGAGCTGATTCTTTGGGCCCTTCCTACAGCACATAGTGCACATGACTCTTGCTTTCTGGCTATAGCTGTCTGACTTTTAAAAGCAGATCCAGGCCTGTTATATCCAGAGGCAGGACCATGTTTTAAATTGGACTTACTCAATAGTTGCCCACGGGCCACACAAGCATGGGGTCCCAGGTAGTAACTACATGTCTTGGGAATCCAGGACATATTTGCTGGATCACTGGGTAAGTATTGCTTATTTAATGGTTTGTGTGTTCCTATGATGTACAAATAGTTAAAGGGGTTGCCTCGTTACAGGGATTGCTGCTTTTTATGTTAAATATCTTGCAAAAACATGTCACTTTGCAATATGTGTCCATTAACAGTGTCCCCTACCTATTCCTAGAATTTCCACGTCTTGTCTAAGGTCTGCATCTGCTCCTCAGGGTTGCTAATATGCAACAGACCTGTTTGATCTCCCTGATAGGCCTGCCAGCACGCTGTGTTAGCTATAGCTACAGACCTGGCATCTACTGCAGCCTAGTAGAAGCCAGTAAACACGCCCCTGAATTCAAAGTGAAACCAAGAAAACAGGACTGAGGCAAGATGAATCAATCTAGTGCGACAGCCCTTTTAAGAACCGTTTGCAAGCTGCATTGCCAATAAGTCTTGAAATCTGAAGGCTGCCTATAAGTCGTCAACAGTCTGTTCTGATAGAGGTGGCGTTATAATTTGAGTGCTTGGGGGTGGCAGAAGGCATGGCCTGGTGTGATGTCATATATTTGGGCAAGATTTACTGCACTGTTGTGCCTGGGGGTCCATAATGCTGTTATTACATCTCTACCCAGCGGCCCACCATACCCAAGGTGCCACCATGGGTTTCTTCTGCTCACTTTTGGGCTAGTCCAAGCCTAAGTATGACATCCCCTGTAGGACATTCCCTTTATTGATGATCAACCCATTTTACTATGATAGTAAGTAGAAAGCAGAGTAACAAAATATTAGGTTAATGGCTCTTTTTTCATTAAACATACCAGAATTTGTATAAATACCAGACTCGCAGGCATCTTGACTTCCACTACAGTTCACCAAAGGTCCAGTGCAAGAAAGGCTTGTTTCACTATAACAATTGATGCAACTGATACAATGACCTGCGGGAGACAGAAAATTATTTCAGTTATTCAATTTATGAATATCAACTAAAATAAATATCATCTGGCTGTAATAACCACATTGTAAAAATAATTTAAAAAAAATATTATTAATGTGATATATAATTTACCTGTAAAAAATTATATAAAAACTTACATTTTTAGAGTACAGAAGTAGCAAAGATAACTTGACAGATAATGCACCCTGATATCACAGCATAGATTTTTTTTTCTCTGCTTTTTCATGACCTATGTTTAGAGACAAGAGCAGATGATGCTGACAATTTCTGACGTTCCTTGGGCCAACCGGAGGAGATTATTTTGAGGACCCACCTCCTGTCTATAATACATGTGCACGGCCACTTGCAAGTAATCTTTGCACATGGAGGGTTTAATAGGAAACATAGTGATTGGTTTTAATTAAGGATCACTTTGTAGACCCTAAGACAGTAGGAGCAACATGAATGAACCTGGTGCCAACTGGCCAGTTCTGTGTATGTTTCTATTAGTGTATGATCCGACAGTATGTATGAGTGTAATGCACCAAAATGTATGGGTTTGTACGACAGTTTTTGCTCCAAACTTTGGCATGTTCTTGGCGCATTCGAAATGTCATTTCTAGTGCAGAATGCACCAAGTTTTGGCGTATGACTGTTCTTATATCTATAGAAAAAGGCTTCAACAGTTTTCGGCTCAGAGTACGCTAGAAAACTGGTGCAGCCCGGCTTATACATTGTCTTAGGTCTATATTATTGTGACTTAAATTGGGCCCACTGGAGGATCCTCTCCTGGGTCAGTCAAACCCTGAACACAGAAAGCCGTAATATCAAGCTAAACTCTGCTCCATCCATAGCATTTGATTATTAAAGGGGTTTTCTCACTACAAAGATTAGCTTTCAACATAAAAGGACTGTTAAATGAAGACATTTCCTAAACATATTGGTCAATAGATTTTACTTTAGTCATGAGATAGAGGCATTTTAGCACATACAATTTGCTATGGTTACCTGCATATCAGAAGGAGGTCTGTTACCTGAGTACCTGACAGAGCAGAGATATGAGGGTGACATCAACACCACTGCTGGACTGAGCTCTGAGTGAACTAATTACGGTAGATATAACAAGATTGGCTACAGTAAACAAAAGGTACATGAGCTGTGAGGATTGAAATGCATTGCTTTATGTGTAATCTTGCTATAGATAAGAAACCCCTGTACTGTCATAGTAATGGCTTGAAGTTAATATATCCTAATCACTGCTGTAGAACCACCCAAAGCCCGAGGAGACATACGGAATGCAAAACTGCCTGTGAGTCAGTGAAACATCATGGTGTGAAAAACCCCTATAAAATCCTTTTTAAGGCTCCATCCACATGACGAGTATTTCAAAGTGGAGTCTGACTTAAAATACTCATCTAAAACCAAAAGTACATCATCCCCATTTTCAATAGAAAATGGAATCAGTAGGGAATACAATGCATTTGTTGCAGTCAGTTTTGAAGAGTAACGAACCTTAGAACAACTTCAGTCTTCCAATATATTCCACTTGGAGATCCACATCCAAAATGACTACAAGGGTCTTGGACATGGATCGATAATGTGGAGGCAGCTCAATGTTGGTATGACAAGAACCAAGTTCTTGGCTTCCGTTAATGTATAGGTTTTTATGCAGCCGTCAAAAACAAAACAGGTACAGTAGCTTAACTTCAGCCCAGAAACAAAAGTTTTACATAGTCTGTGTTGTAGACCACCATAGTCTCTTACTCAGAAATATCCTTTGGGTTTTTTCCCCACCAGGGATCAGGGGAATGTAGCAAAATGCAGCAGCAGATATATCCACCTGAGCCCAGTCAGACAGACTTCTGTCTGTGGACCACACCCAAAGAACTCCTAAGCCATCTGGCTTGAATTGGCCAGGCAAGACCTGGCCTGGATAACTGGGAGCAGCCATCCTACTTAGCTCATAGACTGCTCCAGTAAAGACTGTCCTGGATTGACCGCTTGCCAGCAGCCCTACTACCTATACAAACGTGTCATTATCTACGGACCAAACATTACTAGCTTTACTTCATCGAGGATGACAAGTGACAAGTATCGGCCATCCACGACGGCATCTTGTGCCTTTTCACATAATCCCCCTCTGCCAAAAGGTTTGGGTTACTTCAGCCACCAGACTGTACACTCTCGACAGGACATCTTTGTTTCCCTGCAGCTTGCCTAGCTTATGCTCCACCAAGAAGGAAAAATCCTGCAGGGCAAAGAACCAGTGGGTAACCTGAGCATTGTTCTCTATCTTCTCCTGCATCCATTTTAGTTGGGGCATGGTCTGACACTAACCTGAGCCTCCTTCCTAACAGGTATTATCTGAGGCAGTCTAGAGCCAACTTTATGGCCAAAAACTCCTTTTCCACTATGGCATAATTTCTCTCCACAGGGGAAAGTTTTTGACTCTCCCCCGTTTACCACCTGAGTCATGACAGCACGCAGACCCACACTGAAGGTACCTGTCTGGACCACAAACTCATGGGAGAAGTCCAGCACTACACAGGGCCTAGTTGAGCTCCTGAAGAGCCCTCTCTGCCTCGGAAGACCACTTAATCACCGCCAACTATATGTCCTTTGTTAAATCGGTCAGTGACAAACTTGAAAAAAACACCTACAGTAGCCCACAATACCAAGACATGCTCTGACCCACATCTTGGTGAAAGGACTGGGCACTTCTCTAATCAAGAGCAACAAATAAGGTAAAAATCAGTCCCAGTACCTTCTCTACCACCTTCCTCAGCATGGCCTTCAAGGTTTTATTAAACAGCTCCACAAGGCTGTTCATCTCAGGATGGTAGACCAATGTGCGCAACTGATGGACTTTTAGTATTCCACACAGTTCTCTTATCACTTTAGACATGAACAGGATTCCCTGATCCATTTGGATCTCCTTAGGAATCCCCATTTGGGAGAAAACACAGAACAACTACTTGGAAATATGTCTTGACAAGGAGTTTCATAGGGGCACAGCCTCGGGGTAATGGGTGGCAGAATCAACTATTACCAGGATGTCCCCTAGCCAACTTTACCAGTGGTCCCACCAGATCCATTGCTATTCTTTCAAAGAGGACCTCAATGATGGGCAAGGGAACCAGGCTGCCTCCAGGTTAACCTGGGCCAACGTGTGCTTGATGTTCCCATGGATACACATGACGTCCAGGGTTTTCCTAGGGACCAATACAGGAGGGTGGCCGAGATGAGTGTGACTAAGATACCCAACTAAGGCCCCACTCACCATCATGGTGAACATCTGGTGGCTATCCCCCTGGATGGGTATGGAACTGCAAGCTGGCTGTGCAAAGAGGGAATGGCAGAGGGCCACAGAGCAGTCCATGCTATCAGTGTTGAGTGGACACTAGGCTGCCTTATGACCTGGATCCCAACTTCTCCAGAATATGATATTCCTGGCCCAACTTTTGTAGTGGTTTGGACCCTGGTTTCTCTGAGTCCAAGTCTCTCTGGGGCTCCCAGTGTGGAGATTCCAAGTTCCCTGGGCCTCCATAGATTTCTCCATGAAGTGAAACCTCCCCACTAGTCCCTCCAGGTAATCTGCTGTCTGGGGATCACCCTGCACAACGCAGCATTGTACAGGTCGTGGGAGGGAGTGCATGAACCGGTCCATGACCAACCATTTTACCATGTGGGCTGGGGAGCAAACCTCTGGCTGTAACCACTTCTAGACCGGATGTAGCAGGTCAAACAGCTGAGATCTTGGGGGTTTACCCATACCATATGCCCAGTAGTGCACCCTCTGAGCTTGCGTCACCAAAATAGCTCCGAGGTGTGCCAGGATCTCAGTTTTTAACTTAGGGTAGTCCTTAGCATCCTGCAAGGCAAGGTCATAATAAACCGTTTGGGGCTCCTTAGCTAAATAAAGGGCCAATTAGTTCAACAGAAGCTTTTCCTTGTCAGTCACCCACTCAAACATCATGAGAAAGGCCTAGACATTGTCCTCCGGAGTAATCTTCTGGAGAGCCACCCTTATGGCCCGTCTACACCGATGACTATCATCTGGGGTTTGCGGTGTTGGCTTTTCCTGGGCTTGTACAGCATCTGACAACACCGACATCTACTGGATTAGCAGCTGATTGGTCGTTTGCTGAGCCTGCATGGCCTCAGTATGAGCATTCTGTTTCTGGCCTTTCATCTGTTGCTGCTAGAGGTTCGCCTGTACGAGGTGCTTGACTACCTCTTCCATGGTGCCAGGTGTAGACAGATTCTGTGCTGCAGACTTGACCCAGGACATAGACAATGCTGGCTGGAATTATGTCCATATCCTCCATCAATTGTGGGGTCTCAGCTCAATGGTACTATGACAAACACCAAGTCCTTGGCTTCCGTTAAAGTATAGGCTTTCCTTCAGCCGTCAAAAACAAACAACAACAAAGCAGGTGGCTTACCAAGAAACAACCCCTGAGTTTTTTTCCCACCAGGGATCAGCGGAATGTGCAAAACTCAGGTTATCTGTAGCAGCAGGTATATTCACTTCAGCCCAGTCAGACAGACTTCTAACTGCAAACCACACCCCCCCAAACTCCTAAGCCTCCTGGCTTAAATAGGCACGGCAAGACCTGGCTTAGATATCTGGGAGCAGTCATTCTACCCAGCTCTTACACTGCTCCAGTAAAGAACCAGCCCAGATTGACCACTTGCCAGCAGCCATACTATCTATGTAAACGTGTCAGTATCTACTGACCAAAAATTACCGGCTTTACTTCACCGAGGCTAGACACTTTCGGTGACAAGTATCAGCTATTCATGACAGCACTTTGTGCCTTTTCACAGCGTCAAATACCACATAGACATGAATTGTACTCATTTTCTGACTGTAAAAATGGTCGAACCTGATGAGAATTCATCGAGTTCATTTTTCTCGTCGCCTGAACGTACCCTAAGAACTATTTTAAATATGATTTATAGCTTTTCATAACTGCACGAATGGCCCACTGGGTCAAGTTGAATCTTACATCATTGGACATACACTTCATGGATTTAAATACTTTGGACACCTAAGTCCAAAGTCCTAAGTCTAAAAAAAATGTGGTCGCTTCTCAAATGCATAATTAAGCAACTTTTTAGTTGTCAATCATAAAAAGTTTCCTGCCATAAAGTCTGTGTCACTCCTGTAGATAGCTGGCTGATCTGCTGCTTCTGACATAGATCTGACCACTAAGTAAATTATTATATTCTATGTTGAAAATTTCCATAGCCTGAGCAATTGGTCAGACAAATGTTGGAAGCATGGCTTTAAGAGGCTAAGTGTAATGACTCACTGAAGAGTATAGACTTTAGTGTAAAACACTGCTGGGGAGTAGAGTCTAAGGACTTCCTTTTTTACCTTTTAACCCCTGTACAGGGATCTGGACTTTGCGGTAGGAAGTTGCCAGGTAGCTACTCATTATGTTGATACCTGCTGCAATAGTTAACATTCAAATGCAATGCCAGAGGAGTAGACAAGAAGTATAGACAGACAATCTATAGGTCAAACATCTGGAGTTCTTTTTTGGTCAGAGATAAGCCAACAGTAGGGGCAGGCAGCACATTAGCAACATCAGGAAACCAGATAAAGTTGAAGCCAAGGATCTTTACATGAAGTAAATCAGGAATGATATGAAGATCAGGCCCCGAAGTATGGGAGGTGTCTATTTTAAGGAGTTTTTCCATCTGACTTATAGATTGCTTATCAATGGGAGCTCATGAACAACCGAGGTATGACTAACACCGATCATACATTGGTAGCATATCCCTTTGAAATGCCATGAATGTGTGAGATGAGAAAACCCATTTAAGTATGCATAGGAATCCTTTGGTAGATGAGGAAAAAAATAGGTACCATTCACTGGCCCTCTAAATCAAATTTGACAAGGAAAAACAGAGCAGGTTTCCGGAGAGGGTGCAAGAGGCTACATGCACAGGTGGAGAGGTAGGAGGCTACACCAGGTAATGAGCCATAGTGCGGCTTGTGACACAATAGGATTACCAGAATGCAGGTAAAATGCAGAGTGAAAACTGCTACTGTAACAGGGTTTATTTCTACTATAATAAAAAGATAAGTTTGAAAACTAAATTTGTGAATGATCTTATCCTTTCTGACCTTTAATCCTAACACTATTCAGTTTACATACAAGTATATAGCAGCCTGGTGGCTCAGTGGTCAGCATAGCATATCGCAGTGGTTCAGTGGCTAACACTGTTGGCCTTCAGAACTGTAGTCCTGAGTTCAAATCCCACTAAAGACAACATCTGCAAGGAGTCTGTATGTTCTCCCCATGTTTTCGAGAGTTTTCCTCTCGATAGGGTAGTCTGATTTCCCCCACACCCTAAAAACATACAGATACTAGCGCATCTCAAAAAATTTGAATATCAATGACAAGATAATTGATATCAATAATTTAAGTCAAATAGAGAAACACAAATATTGTGTAAACTCATTACAGTGTGAATTACAAGGTTTATGCAAAACAGTCAGTGAGGTCTGAATGGCAAGTAAATCCTCATACCGACCAATTTATTGGTCCCTCTCCTCAAGGAGAGATTTTTCCCCTTCTGATGGTTTAATATAATACATTTGTGAGCCCTATAACAAATAAAAAGATCATCCTGGAAAACTCTTTTAATTTTCAAAGATATTCTAATTTTTTGAGATGCGCTAGTAAGTGACTTTGGCCTTGAGATTGTAAGCCTTAATGTGGATAGGGAGCAATGTGAATAATGACTATCTTTGTACAGCTCTGTCGAGTTTAGGCTATATAACCAATATATCCCTAAATTTTACATTTAATATGCCAAACTTAGCTATAGATGACACTAATCAAAATCTAGAACCCAACTTAGAATTGCACTAAGCATTTACCAATAAATTGAGCTGAAACGTAAAAAGATACTGGGGCACATTTATCAAGGCAGCTGTGACATTATTTACGCCACAAAATAATGGGGTACAAACACTACATTTATTGTGTGCTTAGACAGTTTCTAGCCATTTCTGCTCCTTGTCTAACAAAAAGGGGTGTGACTTTGACTGAGGGGCAGGGCTCATTGGTAATAGGCGTGGTTTATGAGCACTGCTGTGTGCAAAAAAATTTAAACATTTCTAACCTGTACCAGATTTATCTACATTATGAACGATGTGGTGCATTGTAATACGTCTAGTCTAAGGTTACACTAAGAGTTAGATGGCATTGGTAAATCTGGCGCGCCATTTCTACAAATTTATTCTTATGTAAAAAAAAAAATCCAAAGGTGTTTTAAAAATGGCAAATATCTAGTGAACTTTCTCGTTTGTATTTACTGTTTTAACTATTGAAGTGAAAGTTATTTTATTGAAATAGCCCCCTTTTTTATTAATCTGTGGATATCTTTTGGTTATTGTACTATTTTTTCCCTTTTGCATTGGTAAATCTGGTGCACTACTTCTACAAACCATGCACCTAATTATTTTATGTAACAAAAAAAAACAAACAAAACAAAAGTGACCAAAAGAAGACAAAAATGTCAACAGTCCAACAAATAAAAAATGAGGACAATAAGGCCATGTTCACACTGCTTATTTTGAGACGAATTTTGTTCCGTATTTCGTGCCGTACTGCGCGACATATAGCTGAAATCCATCCAAGTCATTACAGTAATCCACAGTTCTCATAGAGAACTATGAATTTCGTCTCCTGTCCCCGCTCGCGAAATACGGCAAGCGGGGAGAAAGTGACATGTTCATTATCCCGGCGGGATATGCGCTGTGAATAATGAAAGTCTATGGGGCCGGCGGTTTGCAGGTCCCTTCCCCACCGCCCTCGCTGCACGGCACACGCCGTAATTGCGGGCGAAATCCGTTTCGCAATTACGGCGTGAATGAGCCGTGTGAACATAGCCTAACATTTGCTTAGACACGGCTTCTCAATGGCTTGGAACTTGGGTCACACCCAAACAGCGACACCTGGACCTCACCATGGGACAATTTCTTTTACAGATTATCTCAATTTTACACTTAGGGTCAGTCTACACGAGAAGCATTTCTAGTTGGCTTTCAGATCTATCGAAAACTGACTGTAAAAAATCCCCGTAGACTTCAATTGAGTTGTAGTCCACACAACTTACATTTGTTTGAGTTCGGATTTCAAAACCGACCTTTTCACAAAAAACTTGGAACCTGTCCATTCTTCCTCCACATTATAGGTAAAAAACAACAACATCCAAAACATTCCTATGTTGGATCCACGTCCCAAACCCCATAGAGATGAATGGAGCTCATTTTCTGACTGTAAATGCAGCAGAAAAAAAGACCTAAAATCGAGATTGAAAACTGCATCAAAATTCTCATCCTACAACACGGTTTTAGGATTCCGAATCCGCTAAGTATTTTGAGATTTGTGGTCATAGCATTTGTCTCTTAAATCTAGTGGAATATTCACATACAAATAAAATGTTGCTGAACCAGAGATTTCTACAGGCAGGGAATGGCGGCCCAGGCGAGCTATCACTGCTGTTGAAAATGTCTCCCCATCTACACCTCTCGTACAACTTGGGGAAGTTTCACCAACAAATGAAAGATGTCAGGACAAAATAAGTAAATAAATAAATACATAAAAATATTTTTGAATGACAAAAGATATATTGTATATACTATACTCATATAGATATACTGTATATACTATACTGATATATATATACACTCTATGTACTAAACTAAAATAGATATACTGTATGCATTATAGTGATATAGATATGCAGATGTACTGTATATACTATACTGATATAGATATACTCCATGTACTAAACTAATATAGATATACTGTATATACTATACTGACATGTAAAGATATAGACGCATTGTTTATACTATATAGCCACACAATATATGCTATACTAATAGAGATCTACCATATACACTATACTGATATAGATATACTGTATATTCTATACTGAACTATATTGTATGTATTACACTGATATAGTTATCATGTATTTTGTAAGTCTACAAAAATAAAGCAGTTTTTATGATTATTTCAATAAATAAGCAAATAAAATAAATTGGCTTTAAGTTTAAGAAAAAACTCCACACTCAGCAGTGATCTTACCATAATGCATCAGGGCCATTAATAAAGAGACCAGTAACAGATGTTTGTCCATCTCTGCAGTTTGTGAGGAGCAGAGCTGTGTCCTTCTCGATGGTGGGACGTCTAGTATGTCGCTTATATAGTAGACTGAAGTCTTGTGGGTTGCAAGTGGGTGGACGGCATGGTATGTATATTTGCTCATTTGTCCTTACAAAAGTCAGATACATTTTAAGCAGATTCCATTTTCGGGCATTCAAACTGGAAAGGTTGGTTGTCAGTGATCATTGACTTGAAAAGATGGTTGCTCACATAAGGAAGTGGAAAAAATTAAATATTTTCATGGTCTTTTTTACTATTTGCTGATTTTCTTTCAAATGTAAGATTTATTTCCTTGAACTTGAGACAAATGTATTCTGCTATTCTGCCTTTTTCTCGATAAAAGGTGTTTGAAGTGAAGACCCTGATGTGCTCCTGACGTTCTTCTATCCAGCACCACTGAGATTCATATCTCGATCTGTAGATTTGGATACATCCAATTTCACATATCTCTACACTGAATAGACCCCTCTCGGGGTGAGGGAGCCTTGTGGAGCCACTATAGGATATATGAAAAAACTTTGAGACTCTCGGTTCACATATTTTGATCAAAAGATGTTTAAGCTGCCCACGACTTTCAACGTGATCTCAAAATCGGGCAGTCCTACACTGTCCTTACCTCTCAATAGAGCCTATTCACGGCCTCTCACTGGGTCAACCGACCTCCATTATACAGAGAGAAAAAACTAAGAAAACACACCAGACTTGCAAGCTGCACTTCTTATGACAGCTTGTGAGAGTGGGCGGATACAGAAACCCAAAATGGAGGACCCTTTCCTCCCCATATAGGTTAAAATCAATGTACTCCAAGTACAACGAATGTTTCTACACACAAAAACATTTCTGAAAAAACGCTGACTAGAACCGTGCCTATGCTTGTACAACTCTATAGGGTGAGTGCATATTGTTACCTATTCCTATCTAAAGGTTCTGGAAAATCACACCAGGGGGAGCACGTTCTGTTTCTTTTATTCTTTCCCCAGTCGGCATGGAGAAAATCACTTTCTATCAGAGCTGAAATGGTCTTTGTGGCTGTATTGGACACGTTCGTTGACAGCAGTTTAGGCATTGATAGCTGGGTTGAGTTATTCTGAGGGTGCATCAAATTTACATTTTTATACAAGCTGCACACTGACTACTTTACACTGCATAAAAGTCTCAGATCTCAGTTTTGTAATACAATAGCTACAAAAATGTGACAGGTGTACTGACTTTTGTGAGTCACTATGTCTACATATTTATGTATAGTATCTTTGTGATAGGTTTCCAGTTTAGACCACTTCATGTTCTTTGACTCAACATGGTAGAGCTACAGGTCTCTTACAAATAATTATATGACTTGTATATGTTGCTTGTAATGTGGACTGCATGTTATTGGGTTGTTAGTACATGGACTGCATAGTATGTTGCTTATTTGATCTTACATTAGATCACTTGACTTCAAGGACTTTCTACCTTCTTGCTTTCAGACTAGAAAGGTTGGTTGTCAGTTGACATGAACTAAAAAAAATCAGCAAAAATGTTTTTTTGTATTTTTTTTTTATTTTTTTATTATTCTTAAAGATTCATTTCCTAGAACCAGAGCAACACAAACATATTTCATGTATTACTGTAGAAGAGCAGAAGTTGTTTCTTTTTATTTTATTTGTAATAGTTTTCTACTTAAAGAGATGTTCCCACCTCAGACATTGATGACAAATTGATAGGATTTGCGTTCAAAGTATAACAGGGGTGGGTTTCACTTCTGAGACCTGCACCTTTCTTGGGAATGGGCCACCAAAAGTTAAGGCTCAGAATGAAGAGTCAGTCGCACTTGTGCACAACTCTGTATTTGTTCTATGAGAGTTCTGAGTACGGCTGAACACACCCCTCTCCTGTACTGGGAATTCTGATAGAATAGAATGGAGAATACACCCCTCCCCTGTACTTGAAACTCCCACAGAACAGATTGGAGAGAACACAGCGCTCCCCTGTACTGAGAACTCCCATAGAACAGATCGGAGAACACAGCGCTCCCCTGTACTGGGAACTCCCATAGAGGAGAATGGAGAACACAGCACTCCCCTGTACTGGAAACTCCCATAGAATAGAATGGAGAACACAGTGCTCCCCTGTACTGGAAACTCCCATAGAATAGAATGGAGAACACAGCGCTCCCCTGTACTGGAAACTCCCATAGAATAGAATGGAGAACACAGCACTCCCCTGTACTTGAAACTCCCACAGAAAAGATTGGCGAGAACACAGCGCTCCCCTGTACTGAGAACTCCCATAGAACAGATCGGAGAACACAGCGCTCCCCTGTACTGGAAACTCCCATAGAATAGAATGGAGAACACAGCGCTCCCCTGTACTGAGAACTCCCATAGAACAGATCGGAGAACACAGCGCTCCCCTGAACTGGAAACTCCCATAGAATAGAATGGAGAACACAGCGCTCCCCTGTACTGGTAACTGCCATAGAATAGAATGGAGAACACAGCGCTCCCCTGTACTGGAAACTCCCATAGAACAAAATGGAGAACAAAGCACTACCCTGTACTGGGAACTCCCATATAACAGAATGGAGAGAACACAGCGCCCCCCAGTAATGGGAACTACCATAGAATATGATGGAGAGAACAGCGGGCCCCAGTACAGGGAACAGCCATAGAATAGAATGGAGAATACAGCGCTCGCCTGTACTGGGAACTCCCATTGAACGGAATGGAGAACACAGCGCTCCCCTGTACTGGAAACTCCCATAGAATAGAATGGAGAACACAGCGCTCCCCTGTACTGGTAACTTCCATAGAATAGAATGGGGAACTCAGCGCTCCCGTGTACTGGTAACTCCCATAGAACAGAATGGAGAACACAGCGCTCCCCTGTACTGGAAACTCCCATAGAATAGAATGGAGAACAAAGCACTTCCCTGTACTGGGAACTCCCTTAGAACAGAATGGAGAGAACACAGTGCTCCCCTGTACTGGGAACTCCCATAGAATAGAATGGAGAATACAGCGCTCCCCTGTACTGGGAACTCCCATTGAACGGAATGGAGAACACACCGCCCTGTACTGGAAACTCCCATAGAACAAAATGGAGAACAAAGCACTGCCCTGTACTGGGAACTCCCATAGAACAGAATACAGAGAACACAGCGCTGCCCTATACTGGGAACTCCCATAGCCCAGACTAGAGAGCCCACAGCGCTGCCCTAGACTGGGAACTGCCATAGAACAGAATACAGAGAACAAAGCGCTGCCCTATACTGGGAACTCCCATAGAACAGAATACAGAGAACACAGCGCTGCCCTATACTGGGAACTGCCATAGAACAGAATGGAGAGTTTTGCACAAGCTTGACCGCTCCTGCATTTTGAGAGATAATTTCCAGGGGTCCGTTCCCAAAATAAATGCAGGTGCCATAGGTAAGAGCCGCACATTTCAGACTTTAGTCGCATATCCTAGCAATATACCATCAAAGTCTATGGTGGGAACAGCCCTTTAAAATCAGTTCATGTTCTTCATTTCAACAGGGTAATATTACGCATCAACCTCATTGGACCATTTTGTAATTTTTTTTAACCTTGTAAACAGCACATTTTGAAAGCCTTAATGTCTTTTTTTTCTTGTTTTAGTGTTTTGACTGTGAGCCCAATCTGCCACTACCATACATACATTTTTAACGAGAATCCACCCCATCACAATCATTTTAATTAATGAATATATAGTTTCAGGTGACCAGAGGCGTAATGTAAAGAAAGTGTTGAAAATGTTGACTTGGAATTCTGTGTTGCCTTTGTTATATGTATATGTGCATTAGGCTCCTCTTTAAGAAAACATTGCTATACAACACCTGTGTTTTATTACAGTGCTGCCATGGCCAAGTAAAACAATCCTTTCTGATGGATAGTTCAGCATGTTATTCTTTGACTTTGTGATTAAATTCTGATTATGGTTCCCCACACAGTACCAGAAATATGGAGACAAAGTGAATAAGTCTGTCAATGTTCCAATTAAAGGGAAACTTCTATCAGAAAAGAGAACTTTGGTAAAACCAATATTCCTGGAAAACAATTTTTTTAAAGAATTTTTGCCAGTATTTTTTATTCAGCGGTCACATGTCAATAAAAATGACATCTAAAATGTTGTCCTTTTCAAACTGTGATAGTAAAGAGATAAGACTCCTGAATGTCAGAGCAGACTGATCTTACTTTACTGCAGCTGCTACTTATCTCCAAGTTATCTCATTATAATTAATAGATAATGACTTAAAGGGGTTTTGCCTCAAAGTAAAATTAACGGGGAAAGCTTGCAAATGAAATAATAAGCATTTTCACCATTCATCATTATTAAAAATTCTGCACAGTGTTTGTTTTAGCTGCTCCTTTAGTGATCCATTGTTTACAGCTCATCTCCAGGGGATACGACCAGGGCTGTGAGCTCCTCAGTCCTGGTCAGACATGCTCAGACATCACCTCTCCTCTCAGGCAGCTACTGAGTGTTCAAACCCCAGATGCTGTCATTACACTCCTGTCCTCTATACTCCTTAGTAATTAGTCAAACAGTGCAAATAAATAAAAAAAAGACCTCAGTGAGCTCTGTGCATTGCGAAAGAGAAAAAAAAAAAAAACACAGGTTTGGTTCCGGCAGAGATTTGACCTAGGACCCTTGTGCTGTGAAGCAAAAACTTTACCTCTCAGCTACTCGCAATGCTTTAGATCAAAAGACCTTTCTTTGATTACAGAGAGGAAAGGCCTGGTGATGTCATCCTGCTGGGTCACATGATATGCAATTCAAACAAATCACACACGCCTCCTTCTGAGCACACAGAGCTGAAGAGCTGGATGCAGGAGGTATGAAATGAGATTGTGGCAAAACCCCTTTAATGCATGGTCTGTGGTTCTCTGGACAGGGATACATAAGATTAGCGTAGACCTCAGAGCAATGACAAGACTAAACACAGAAAAAGAGGACTTCATACTCAAAAAATATAAAAATATATATAATTTTTATTCATAGAAAGATCTAAAAGTAATACACAAAACAAACAACACAAAATAATACTAAGTTATAGGGACGACAAAAACTAACAAGTAAAAGGGCACTGACTGGTAGAGCTCAAAGTTTAACGTATTGATTTATGAAATGGACACATTACCTCTCTATGAATCATCATAAAATATACCACTGCCATGAAGACTAGAGAAAATGCCTAGAAATCCAATGAAATTAATGCACTAAATACACATCAATTACCCATAATGAAGAGCCGAACTTCAGCGAGTGCCCTCACCCCGACGCGCGTTTCACCACCGCTTCCTCAGGGGATTAGAATAGACCTCAGAGCAATGACAAGAGCAATAAATAATAGAATAATGAGTTAATCTTTTTCTGCACTAGTTTCCAGCTTTCCTCTTACTTATCAGGTCCAGCTGATAACACTTACACCCCTCAGGCCATAGTCAGCCTGCAAGAAGAACCATCAAGCGATCCTCACTGCCGCTATCAGAGCTGAAAGAGAGGAAATCAGAGAGACAAACCAAGTAACCTTAAAAAATATATGAAAAGCCTACCTAATTAAATAAAAACATAGAATGATTGCATATTGCTTGTGAATATGTGAAGAAAATATAAAAAGACAAATAGGTAAAAAATACAGTGTAGTTTTCTTTGTATAGCTAAGGAATGGCAGATTTACAATTTTTTAATTGAATTATTGTAGAAAAATATTACATTACAAAAGCGACAATCAGTCTCCAACTAAAAATCTGAAAAAGTTTCTCTCAAAGACATATGTCCCTTGTGTTTAGAAAGTGGATCCCACAAGAAAATCTTCATCGTCTTCTCCAAGGATCTTCACATTTTTTCCCGGGGTTTATATAAATAAATAAGAAAATAATAGAATATTAAAAACTTTAATCAATAAAATATAATCCCAATAACTATAAGAAGAGACCATGAATGTATAGAATGCAAAGGTACGAGAAGCAAGGAAGTTCAGTACAGGGTGTACATAAGGAGGCACAAGGGAGGATGGTCCATTCCATTACTATATAGGAGTAAGGCAATGGCGCTCTTCACATTGGGAGGGGGGGGGGGGGTTTGCAAAGTGAACAATTGTTATTTATATACAATGTATTTGAGAGGAACAAACTCAGTGACTGATAAATCAATTTGTTGTTTCAGTCCTTCCAGAGCTCAGGCTATAGAGTAATGTGCCATCAGGGGATAGGAATGAGGAGCGGTCACCAGTAGCTATGTGTAAAGCAGGAAAGAATTGAAAGATTCGAGCAATCTCTTCCTAACTGCCGGCTGTTCCTCATTCCTATGTTCCCTTGCCATGTTGTGACTACAGATTAGAAATCAATATTTGGCTTTGCACATCCAAAAACTTTTTTGAAAAAAAATGAGCATAGGTGCACACTGCTGCGGCAGCAATATACATACACATTCCAATATCAGCGGCGCACTATCAACTAAAGAAACTATCAAAAGGCACATAGGAATTTTTGGAAAAGCATTTCTGCTACTTAGGATACATGAAAAATTTTTGAGGTTCTTAGTTCACATTTTTGATCAAAACTGCTTAAGCCCACCTCCCAATCCCCAAGGGGACCTCAAATGCAGGTGAGTTACTACACTAATATTTCCTCTCTTTAGGGCCTGTTCAGACCTCCATACTTCAGGGAGTGAAGGCACCAGCTACTAGGTACACTGCATTGATTTAAAAATCTGTGAAGATGGGTGGAGTGCGAATAACCAACGAGGAGGTAGCCACTCCTCCATACACAAGCTAGAAAACAATATTTGGCTTTGCACATAAAAAAACTTTTTTTTTTTTTAAATGAGCATAGGTGCACACTGGTGCGGCAGCAATATACATACATATTCCAATATCAGTAGCACACTTTCAACTAAAGAAACTATCAAAAGGCATAAAAGAGTTTTTGGAAAAGCATTTCTGCTATTTAGGATACATGAAATTTTGTTTGAGGTTCTTAGTTCACGTTTTTGATCAAACCTGCTTAAGCCCACCTCCCAATCAGCAAGGGGACCTCATTACAGGTGGGTTCCTACACTAATCTTTCCTCTGTTTAGGGCCTGTTCAGACCTCCATACTTCAGGGAGTGAAGGCACCAGCTACTAGGTACACTGCATTGATTTAAAACCTGTGAAGGTGGGTGGAGTGCGAAAACCCCCCCCAAAAAACAATAATTGAATAATTGCAGAAAAATATTACATTACAACAGCGGCAGCCACAGTCTCAAACTAAAAATCTGAAAAAGTTTCTCTCAAAGACATATGTCACTTGTGCTTAGAGAGTGGATCCCACAAGAAAATCTTCATCGTCTTCTCTAAGGATCTTCACATTTTGTCCCGGGGTTTCTATAAATAAATAAATAAGAAAATAATAGAATATTCCAAACTTTAAACAATAAAATATGATCCCAATAAGTATAAAGTGAAACAATTAATGTATAAAATGCAAATGTAAAAGAAGCAAGAAGGTTCAGGGTGTAGAATAAGGGGGCACATGGGAGGAAGATCCCATCCAATCACTATATAGGAGGAAGGCAATGGCGCTCTTCACATGGGGGGTGCAAAGTGAACAGTTGTTATTCATATACAATGTATTTGAGAGGAACAAACTCAGCGACTGATAAATACATTTGTTGTTTCAGTCCTTCCAGAGCTCAGGCTGTAATGTGCCATGAGGAAATAGGAATGAGGAGTAGTCACCAGTAGCTATGTGTAAAGCAAGAAAGAATTGAAAGATTCAAGCAATCTCTTCCTACCTGCCGGCTGTTCCTCATTCCTATGATCTCTTGGCATGTTGTGACTACAGATTAGAAATCAATATTTGGCTTTGCACATCCAAAAACTTTTTTGAAAAAAATGAGCCTCGGTGCACACTGGTGCGGCAGCAATATGCATACACATTCCAATATCAGTAGCACATTATCAACTAAAGAAACTATCAAAAGGCACATAGGAATTTTTGGAAAAGCATTTCTGCTACTTAGGATACATGAAACATTTTTGAGGTTCTTAGTTCACATTTTTGATCAAAACTGCTTAAGCCCACCTCCCAATCAGCAAGGGGACCTCAAATGCAGGTGAGTTACTACACTAATGTTTCCTCTCTTTAGGGCCTGTTCAGACCTCCATACTTCAGGGAGTGAAGGCACCAGCTACTAGGTACACTGCATTGATTTAAAAATCTGTGAAGGTGGGTGGAGGGCAAAAAGACAATGAGGAGGCAGCCACTCCTCCATACACAAGCTAGAAAACAATATTTGGCTTTGCACATCAAAAAACTTTTTTTTTTAAAAATGAGCATAGGTGCACACTGGTACGGCAGCAATATACATACATATTCCAATATCAGTAGCACACTATCAACTAAAGAAACTATCAAAAGGCATAAAAGAGTTTTTGGAAAAGCATTTCTGCTATTTAAGATACATGAAATTTTGTTTGAGGTTATTAGTTCACATTTTTGATCAAAATTGCTTAAGCCATCTCCCATATCAGCAAGGGGAACCTCATTAAGGGGGGTTCCTACATAATTCTTCCTCTGTTTAGGGCCTGTTCAGACCTCCTACTTTCAGGGAGTATGAAGGCACCAGCTATAGGTACACTGCTTTGATTTAAAACTGTGAAAGTGGGTGGAGTGTGGAAAACCCACCATAAAAAAATAATGAATAATTGCAGAATTTATGTAATACAACAGAGTGGATTCCACAAGAAAATCTTCATCGTCTTCTCTAAGAATCTTCACATTTTGTCCCGGGGTTTCTATAAATAAATACGAAAATAATAGAATATTCAAAACTTTAAACAATAATATATAATAACCTATAAGTATAAAGTGAAACAATGAATGAATAAAATACAAATGTAATGGAAGAAAGGGGTTCAGGGTGTATGACAATGGGGCACAAGGGAGGATGATCCCATCCAATCACTATATAGGAGGAAGGCAATTGCGCTCTCACATGGGGGTGGTGGGGTTTGGGTGGTGCAATAGTGAACTGTTGTTATGCATTTACAAGTATTTGAGGGGAACAAAATAGTTACTGATAAATAATTTGTTTGTTTCAGTCCTTTACAGAGCTCAGGCTGTAAATGTGACATGAGGAAATAGGACATGAGGGAAGTCACATGTTAGCAATGATGTAAAGCAGGAAAGAATTGAAAGATTTGAGCAATCTCTTCCTACCTGCCGGCTGTTCCTCATTCCTATGTTCTCTTGGCACGTTGTGACTACAGATTAAGCACCAAATATTTAAATGTATTTATCAGTCGCTGTGTTTTTTACTCTTGAATACTGCAGAGCTAAGGTTTGTTATTTCTGAATTAAAAGGTATGTTTACCGCTACGATTTTATCACTCCAACATGTCTACAATATAAGGGAAAGCAATAGTTCAATTAAAAATATCCTAACACCGATTGTCTTATAGTCTTATCCGATAATCATGTATAAATCTTTTTCATCTGTTCCTTACTTCATTTTAGAGTGCTGAATGGATGGTACCAAGAATTAGAGGGAAAGATCAAATATTCAGACCAAACATGGAAGCACATAGGTCTGTAAAGTAGCTGTATACACAAAATGGTCGGAGATTTTTAAATTAAGATTTCGTAAATTGCCTTTTTTTTACTTTTATGATCCATTGCTGCTATAAGGGTGTTCCCACCTTAGGGTTTGATGTTACATGGCTAGGTTATATCATCAATGTCTGATAGGTGCTGGTCCCACCTCTGCGGCCTGCACCCATCTGTGTAACAGGAACCAAAAAGGGTGGATTAGGAATGGAGATCTGGTTGTGCTTGCACAAGACTTTCTATTCTGTTTTATGGGAGTTCCTGGTAAAGCCACTCCACTGTACTCAGATTTCCCATATAACAGAATGGGAAACGGGAATGGGATCTTGAAATTTTCTGGTCAAAATTGAGACCTGGTCACGCATACACACAATTTTCCATTCTGTTCTACTGGAGTTCCCATAGAATTCTCTGAATGCGAATACTACTTTATGGAGGATCTGCCTTAATGAATATAGCTATAAAATCCCCTTATACACAAAAAGTTGTGGGCTTAGGGAATGAAGAAATGGGTCACAAAACCACACAACCAAAGGTAACTATAAAAGAAAAGAAGGGCTTGTCCCCTTCTCAACTTGATTGGGCCAAGGGGGATCAACTGGTCCATGAATTTGTCCTAAAAATAGAACTTTTTTTTTTTTTTGCTTTTGACCGCATGAAATATTGAACTTTATTTAAAAAAATGCACACAAATCACTTTGTATTCAGGATTGTCTCATGCGCTGTGTCACGGACTGCCCTGCGCGCCGGCAGCAGTTTGAAATTTAAAGGGTCTGTGCAACCAGTTATATGGTCGGTTGTAGGGCACTGTTCCTATTTTAAGTCCGGGCACCCTTCCTGGCAGCCTTGCCGAATCACTTAGGTTCATGCCTTTGGAGAAATATGAAAAGGTTCATAAAGTCTAGTCTTGTCAGTTACGTTGTTGTATGAAGCTGCTTACATTTACCGGTCCCGAACCTTACCGCCAGCCCTGGGACTTTGCTAGTCCACGTATATGACCAGAGTCGCCTGTCATGACCTCCTGCCTGTTCAGACTACGTGCTGCTGATGAATCAGTACCACGCCTACCTTGGCCGCCACGCAGGCAAGTCCCGCCAGTGGAAGCGACCTGGTAGATTCAGCCGCAGCAAGTCCTTCCCGTCTTGGCGGCTGGGCTATGGTGAATACAGGGTGACCTACTTAGATTTCCGCTCATGGTGTGGGCTCTCCTCCATTGCCTGCGGTGTCCAGAGGATTCACTACCAGGTTTCTAATCCAGTGCACATTTATTTTTTTTTTATTTTTATTATTATTATTTATATTTTTTTTTATTTTTTTTTTATTTTTTTTTTTTTTTTACAGGGTGGGTATGGCAATTGGGTTTGGTTATTTTTTTTTGTTTTTTTTTTTTTGTTTTTTTTTTTGATTTTGTTTTTGTTTTTTTTTTTTCTTTTTTTTTTTTTTTTTGTTGGTGGGGGGGATGCGAGGGGGTGGGGGGGTGGGGGGGGTGGGGTGGAAGTATGGTGGTACATTGGAGGGGGGTTGGGGGGGGTGACTGTAATGTTTAAAGGGTGGGGGGGGTGGTGGTGGGGGGTGGGGGTGGGTTGGGGGGGGTGGGGGGTTGTTTTTCTGTGGTGTTGTTTGGGGGGTTTTTTTGGGTTTGGGTGTTTGGGATTTGTTTTTTTTGTTTTTTTTTTTTTTGGGGTTGGGGTGTTGGGTTTGTGTTAGTTTGGGGGTTGTATTGTTTGTTGTGTTTATTGGGGGTGGTTGGTGGGGGGGGGTTGGTGTTTGTGTATGTGTGGATGTTTTTTTTGGTGGAGTTTTGGGTGGGGGGGGGGGTATTTTGGGGCATTTTGTTTGGGGTTGTTTTGTGGGGTTTTGTGGGGGGTTTGGAGTTTGGGGTTGGTTGAGTTTTTGGGTGTGGGGGGGGGGGGGGTGCTGTTTGTGTGTGGATTGGGGGGTGATGGGTATTGTTGGGGGGGTGTGGGGATTTGGTGTATGGGAGAGTGTTGTGAAGGGGGTTGTGGTGTGGGGTGGGGGGGGGGGGTTGGGTTGGGTGGGGGTGGGGGGGGGTTTTTTGGGGGGTGGTTACTGTGGGGGGGTGGGGGTGGGGGGGGTTTATGGTGTGAGGGTTGTGTGGGGTGGCTTTTTGGGTTGGTGGGGGGGGGGGGTGGGGTTTTCTTGGGGGTTTGATTTTGGGTTTTGGGGGGATTGGTAGGGGTTGAGGGGTTGGCGAGGGTGAGGATGGGTGGGGGTTTTGGTGGGTGGTGTTGGGTTGGGGGGTGTGGTGGGGTTGGTTGGGTGGGTGGTGGGTGTGGGTGGGTGGTTGGGGTGGGGGTGTTTGGCTGGTTTGTATGTGGTGGGTTGGGTTGGTTGGTGGGGGTTTTGGGGGTGGTTGTGTTTTTGGGTTGTGTGGTGGGGGGTTGTGTTGAGGGTTGTGTTGTGGGGATTGGGGGGGGGGTGGGGGTTTGGTGGTGGGGGGGTGGGTGTTGGGTGGTGTGTGTGGGGGGGGGTTTGGGGTGGGTGGGGTGGGGGGGAAGTGGTGGGTGGGTTGCGGGGGGGTTTGTTGGTTTTGGGTTGGGGGTGGTTGGGGGAGGGGGGGTTGGTGTGGGGGGTGGGTTGGTGGGTTGGTGGGGGGTGGTGGGGGTTTTTGTTGTGGGGGGGGGGGGGGGGGGGGGGGGGGGTGGGGGGTGTGGGGGGTTGGTGTGATGGGGGGGTTGGGGGTGGTGTGGGGTGGGGTGGGTGTTATTGGGGGGTGCGGGTGGGGGGGGCTGTGGTGGGTTTGGGGGGGGTGGGGGTTTTTGGTGGGGGTGGGGGGTGTTGGATGTGGGGGGGGGTGGGTTTTGGGGGGGGGTTGTTTTGGGGTTGGATGGGGGGTGGTTGGGTTTGTGGGGGAGGGGGGGGGGGGGGGGTGGTGGGTGGGGGCGGGGTGGGTGGGGGTGTTGAGATGTTGGTGGTTTGGGGGTGGGGGTGTTGGGGGTTGTGGCGGCGGTTTGTGGGTGAGGGGGTGGGGGGGTTTTGGGTGGTTTTGAGGGGGTTTGTTTTGTTGGTGGGTTGTCTGGTGGTTGTTTTGTTGTTTTTTTTTTTTTTTTTTTTTTTTTTTTTTTTTCTATTTTTTTTTTTTTTTTTTTTTTTTTTATGGGATGGGGGTTTTGTTTTGGGTTTGTTTTGGGGTTTTTGTTTTTTTGTTGTTTTTGGGTTGTGAGGATCTGACGTTTATGTTTGTTTTTCGTTTGTTTTTATGTGGATGGGGGGGGGGCAAGGGGAAGGGGGGTGAAGGGTGGGTGTTAGTATTTTGGTGGGGTGGGAGATTTTTGGGAGGACTTGAATGGGAGATTGAAAGGGTTGGTTTCTTTGTTGGTGTTT
Organism: Phyllomedusa bahiana; assembly: GCA_025379985.1. Lineage (NCBI taxonomy): Eukaryota > Metazoa > Chordata > Amphibia > Anura > Hylidae > Phyllomedusa > Phyllomedusa bahiana. The sequence goes on along the minus strand of JAODAL010004707.1, from coordinate 87,155 downwards.
TTTTTTTTTTTTTTTTTGTTTTTTTGGGGTTTTTTTTTTTTTTTTGTGTTTTTTTTTGATGTGGGGGGGGGGGGGGGGGGGGGGTGGGGGGGGGGGGGGGGGGTGGTGGGGGTGGGGTTGTTTGGTGTGGTTGTTTTGGGGGGATAATGGTGTTGGGATGTTTTGTGGGGTTGGGGGGTTAGGTGGGTCGGAGGGTGGGGGTTTGTGTGGGGTGTGGGGTTTTGGGGCGGTTGTTGGGTTTTTTATTATTTTTTGCAATCTGGTGGGGGGGTGACGGACGGAGGCTTTGTTTTAAAAAGTTGAGCACAAATAGTTTGCGTGTTCTAATGGGGAGTGTATGGGTTGCTGTAGGGGGGTGGTGCGGTTGGTGTTGGGTTCGGGGATGGATGGGGAGCTATAGGATCGGGTATAATGTATGGTTTGTTGGTGGTGTGGTTAGGGGAAAAAGGGAAGGGGGGAAAGGAAGGAAGGGGAGGAAAATGGGTGTTTGTGGGGTTGTGGTTGTTTTGTTGTTGGTGTTGTTGTGTGATTGTTGTGTGTTGTGTGTGTGTGGTGTTTGTTTGTGGTTGTTTGTTTGGTTATTTGAGTTTGGATATGATATGTAAGGGAGGAGAGATTTATTGGATTGATTAAGGGAGAGGAGTTATAGGCGATAAATTTTAGATTTTTTATTTTTTTTATAATTTATATTATTTTATATATTATATTAGAATTTTAAATTAAGGAGAGATGAAGGAGGTGGCGATTTTATTTTTTTTATTTGAAAGGTTGGGTAGGGTTTTAGTTTGTGTGGGGTTTGGTTTTGTGGTTTTAGGGTTGTTTTTGTGTGGGAGTGTTTTGTTGTGTTGGGTAAGTGGGTTGGGTGGTGTGGGTGTTTTTTGGGTTTTTGTTGTATTTTGGGGTGTTTTTGGTTTTTGTTGTTTTTTTTGTAGTTTTGTTTTTTGTTTGTTTTTTTTTATTTTGTATTTTTGTGGGTTGTGTGGGTGTGTGGGTTTGTTGGGTTTGGGTTTGGGTTGTGTTGTTTTTGTTGTTGGGTTTGTTGGTGGTTGTGGGGTGGTTGTTGTTTTAAGGTGAGGTATTTTGGGGGTGAGTTGGGTGGTGTTGGATTTTGATGGTGGGGGGTGGGGTGGGCGATATGGAGTTGGCTGATGTTAGTGTGTGGATGGGGGGTGGTGGTGGGGGAGGGAGTAGAATGGGGTGGGGGGGCAAGAGAAAAAATGATGGGGGGACATATTGGTAGAGCTAGAGGGGTGGGAAACAAAACAGCCGATATGAGGGAGGGATAGTGGGGAGTGGACGGGTGGCTGAAGAGAGGAGTTCAGTATTAGGGTTGTTCAGTAGTTGGAGGTTTTAGGGGGGAGTGTATTTGTTGCTTTGATTTTGGATTTGGGGTTGATGAGAGGATGGGTCTTTGGTGGTTTGTATATTTGAGAATGGGGGGGGGGGGAGTGGGTGCGGGGGTGGGGTGGTGGGTGGGAGGGGGGGGAGTTTTTGGGGGGGGGGAGGGAGGGTGGGTGGGGGGGTGGGGGGCGGGGGAGGGGGGGGGGGGGGAGAGCGGGGGGGGTGTGGTGGGGTGTGGTGAGTTAACGGGGGTGTCAGTTATTATTGGGGTATTGGGTATAAAGTTTGGTTGAAGCAGGGTAGTTGTTGGGTAGGGTTGTTTGGCCTGCCTGTAGATGGCCCGCCTTGGTCGTCATTCATTCCCTCTATGGGGAACTTCTGCTGGATTGGACATGGACCTTGGAAGGCCCTTGTGTGTGTCCTGTGCCACCTCCTGGTGATTGCTGTTGCTTCCTGCTCTTCTGCTCCTGGCTTCTTGTGCTTTTGTTTATTATGGTGGGCGCTGTTGGACATCTGGTCGCCTTGGGCGGAAATTAACCACATACACTTTCCTTTCTATGTTTGTTATTTTTTTATATGTTATGGCTGTGGCTGTACACCTTGTGAGGATTTGGCTCTGTGGTGTTTTTTTTTTTATTTTATTTTTTTATTTAGTTTTATTAAATTTATGGTGGCCCCCCCCTCGGACTGTTGGGTCTTCTGGCCGTGTGGCGGACCCTGCTCTTTCTACTTTTGCTGGGACCATTACATTCCTGGACTCCAACGTACTGGACCCAGACCATCATCTGAGACTGCTCTGCCTGGCCTGTCTGTCTGTGGACCTCCCTCCTGGAAGGGAACATTTCTCTCCTGGGCTGGTCTGGGTATTGTGGGATTGGACACTTGGGACTGGAACAATGTGTGAAAGAATGGACCCAAATTTTTTTTGGTTTTGTTTTGCATTTATTATTATTTTGTTTCAGTGATATGAACGAGGGAGGGGGCAGGCGGTCGGCGGCGGCACCTCTCCCGGCCACCTCAACCTTTTCAGGGTTTTAAGGAGGCACCTCTTCGGAGGAACGGGAGGGGGGCAGCGGGGGCACACATTCGGCTCCGTCAGGGGGGTATGGGGGGCAAGGAACCAGGGCGAGGGGAGGCCAGGATCCTATTACTTAACTTCAGGTTTTATTTGGAGAATGTGATAACTGAAATAAAAGAAAATAAATTTCTCACCCACCCAATAAGGTATGTTACGACAGGACAGCTTCCTTGTCCAAAGGGATTGTCCACCTTTCTCTTCCTGATTTCTTTTGCTGTTTGAGCTGATATTTATTTAGAATTGTCACCCCATGATCTTAAATTACAGAAGCTGTTAGTGATGATTCTGTGGTTTTGCCTTTTATAAAATATTACATCTACAGGTCTGTTTCGGTTGTTGTCTCTAATTGAATCAGACTGCTTGACAAATTATTAAATCTTTCAGGAAGTTCCCTAATGTCATCTCATTCATTCCCCATTCCCCAATCTTTACATCATAAATGGGTGATGTTTGTCCCTTATTGTTGAAACCCTAAATCTCTTTCCCCCCGACATTTGGGGGCGGTATGACATACGCCCCTTCCCTTATCCCCCCCCTTCCCTTATAGCTATCTACCTTGCGTGATGTAAGTGACCTGCCGCAATAAGCAAATGGAAGTATATAGATGATTGTAATGTATGCATACCGCCCTGGCTCTTTCGCATCGCGCGGGCTTTCTTGCGGGGGCGAAGACGTGCGCGGGATCATTCGCGGCAGGAACAGCGGGTAAATTACCGACGCTTTTCTTTGGCTTCTTTGCCCTATAACCCCCCGGCCGGATTTCTTGAGTGAAGGTAGCTCCGGCCGACGCGGGTGTGAAAAATTAAAAAAAATAATGTAAAACGCAACCTCCCGCGGGCCCCGCGGGGAGTTGGTAAAAATTGTAAAAGTGAGATAATATGTTGAATGAGAAAAAAAGCTCACGCGGGTGAGAAGTCTGTGAAGAAAAAAAAAAAAAAAAGTAGTGAAAGGAAAAAATGAAAAAAAAAAAAAAAGAGAAACAAAGTGTGAATAATGAATGTAAAAAATATAAAATAGGGTGAATGAGAACGGTGAAAAGTGAATGAAGAGAGTGTTGGTGGAGTGAAAAAAAAATGAAAAAACAAAAAAAAAAAAAATAAATAAAAAAAAAAAAATAATTAAAGAGTGAAAAAAATTATGAAAGGTAATAGAAAAATAAAAATAAAATTTGAAAAAATGGGTAAAGAAAATGTTGAAAAGTGAAAGTGGAAACAAAATAAAAAAAAAAAAAAAAAATTGAAGAAAAAAATAAAAAAAAAAAAGTAAGTATAAATGTGAAAATAAAAAAAAAAAAAATAAATAAAAAGAAAAATATAAAAATGAAAAAGAAAAAAAAAAAAAACAAATGAAAGATGATGAATTAAAAAAAAAAAATAAGAAAAAAAAAATGTGTGAATGAAAAAAAAAAAAATAAGAAAAAATGGAAAATTTGAAAAAGAAAAAAATAAAAAAAAAAGAAAAAAAAATACAGAAAAGAAAAAAGAAAAAAAAAAAAATGAAAAAATAATAAGAAATAAAAAAATAGAAAAAAAAAGAAAAAAAAGGTGAAAAAATGGTAAGGGTGTGATGTGAATAATAGTGAAAAAAAATGAAAAGTGGATAGGGAAAAATAATGTGAAAATAGAAAAGTGGAAAGGAATAAAATAAGTTGAATATAAAAAGTAGATGAAAGAAAGAAAATTTGATGGTTTAGATTTTGAGAGAAAGAATGAAAAAAGTGAAGTGAAAATATAAATAAATAAATAAAGAAAAAAAATGAGGTGGATAAAATAAATTTACCTTCATAAAAATAGTTATAAAAATTTGAAAAAATAAAATAAAGAAATATAATTAATAAAAATATTAAAAATGATTGTGAAGAAGAAATGTGAAAAATGAGTTGAAAAAAAAAGGGTGAATGAAATAGTTGAATAAAAATTAAAAAATGTGGTGTGAAAAAAAATGTGGAATATAATAATTTTAATAGCATCATTAAAAATATAAAAAAAAGTAGGGTGTGTGAGTAAAAAAAATTTTTGTATTATAAAAATGATATAATTAAAAGAAAATAATATAAAAATATAAAAGAGGTAAAAATAGTGTGTGAAAAAAAAAAAATAATAATAAACCTATAAAAAAAAATAATAAAAAATATTGAATAGGAGGAAGAAAAAAAAAAATGTAAGTCGTGAAAAAAAGTGGAGATAAAGGATTTGAATAAAAATTTGTAAAGAATAAGTTGAAGAAATGTAAAAAAAAAAAAAAGTGGAAATATAAATATAAATAATAAAGATTAAAATTGATATTATTTAATATATATAAATAAAAGAAGTGAAAAAATTGGAAATGTTTAAATAATTAAATGGTGTAATTGTTTGAAAAAAAAAAATATGACTCTGGATAAAAATTGAAATTGGTTATGATTTTTTTAATTAAAATAATAATCTATTTTGTTGTGTATTATCATATATATGTATTTGTATTATTTATTTTAGATTATTAAATAATATGGATTGGTTTATAATGTATTTGTTTTATTTAGTTTATTTAGATTATTTATTAAAATTTTTTTATTGTGTTATTTTTGAGGTGATTTATTTTTTACGGGCATTTTTGGTTATTTAATTTTTTTTAGTTTTTTAGCTTGTTGGTTTTTATTTTGGTGTTATTTTTTTAGGGGTTTATTTTGTTATTTTTTTAAAATTATAAGCATATTTTTTTAGCTTGCTTGTAAGCTGCAGGTCTGGGTGGCATAACGGCCGCGGCCGTTTGGGATAATGTTATGATTGAGATCAGCGCAGCCGCGATGTGCGCGAGGGCGATCCGTCGTGCGAACGATTTTAAGGATTATACGCGATAAAATAACGGCGGGATTTTGCCCTCGATAATAGGATCCCGAGCGTCGGATGTAGCGATTAAAATTGGCCGCGATTTGATCTCTTCTGTCGATGCCTAACATTTGCCACCCCCTTTATAATGATTTTTTTGGATCCGTAAATAGCGGCCGCCGCGCGCGGCGCCGCCGGGGACGGTTTTTATTTGGTATATTTTGGGTTAGCAGGATGATAATGAGTTTGAACGCACGCAATGAGGCAGGCAGCGAGGGACGTGTGGAGTAGAGCGCCTCTGCCTTCGAGGGGCGAGTCTGCTGGCATACTGATTGATTTGCCGATTCTCGCCCGTACACCGTACGTTTTCTACCGCCCGTTTTCTCCTACCAGTCTACCTACGGTTGCAGTCTGGTTTGTTATCCGGGGTTGATGGGGTTTTTAGTTCTTTATATGGTTTATTATTAGTGTAGTAGGGGGGTTGAATGTTTTGAGTTAGGGGTTGTCGTTAACATCGATGCCCACAATGCATGTGTGGGGGCTATGGAGGTATTTCACTTAGTTTTGCCACCCATGGCGAGAGACATTATGGCTAGCATAGTAAGTTTAGAGTGTAACGCTGTTTGTGGTCTTTGTGTACTGTTGCTGTGTGGTGTTGAGTGTAACGCTTCTGTCTCCGTGCACAGATCGCCCTCTTTCCTCTCTCTTCCTTTTTTTTCTAATCAGCAATTAAATGATTTTTGCTTTTCCCCAGTGGGGGATTTTGCAGTAGTTACAAAAATTTCATCACCGAGGGAGGTGGGAAAAATTAAAAAAAAAAAAATTAAAATTAAAAAAAAAAATAAAAAAAAAATAAAAATATAAAAAATGGAAAAAAAATGAAAAAAAAAAAAAAAAAAAAAATAAAGTTAAAAAAACAAAAGTAAAAAAAAAAAAAAAAAAAAAAAAAAAAAAAAGAAAAATAATGGTTTAAAAAATTTATAGTAAAATTATTAATATATTTTAAAATATATAACAAAAACAAAAAATTAAAATATAAAAACACCCATACACTTGCCCTTTTACCCTTTTTTAAAAACGCCAAAATCGCACCAAAAAAAAAAGAAAAAAAATATTTCTCAAAAAATTAAAAAAAAATAAATAAGTAACCATTATAATTTTGGTTCGCCCCGCGTGAGTTTATCGAATCCACCCTTTATAAAATCTTTCATGTTAATTAACAAGTATGGATGGTTGAACGCCGTTTAATGTAAGTATATATGTCCGTAAAAAACAAAAAAAAAACAAAATAAACAAAAAACAGTCACAGACCATGAATTGCTCGATTTTTGTGCATCCGTGCAGCTCGTTGCTTCTTTCTGCAGCACATTAATTGGATAAATTCAAATTAAAAAAGCGATTTTCAAAAACTCAATATAAAACAAATCGCCATAGTTGTACCAATTAAAAATCATTCAGTTATCCCCCAGCAAAAAAAAAAAAAATAAATTGTTCTTACAGTCTCTGGTAAAACGGAACAAATAAAAAAAATAAAAAAAAAAAAAAAAATAACAAAATAAAAAAAAAAAAAAAAAAAAAAATATTTTAAAAAAGTTTGGGGGTATCAGAAGGTCCAGCGATGCATTTATATCAATATATATAAATATTATTTTACTCAATAATAATATTTTTAATAAAATTATTAATTACTAAAAAATTATAAATTTATTAAAAAATTAAAAAATTTTAAATAATATAAAATTAAAAAAAAAAACACTATTTTTTTTTTTTAAAAGTGCTCCAAATTAAAAAAAAAAAAAAAAAAAAAAAAAAATAAAAAAAAAAAAAACTATTATAAAATAGTGGTTTATGTTTTCGCGTAATCCGTTTATCGGAACCTTGTGAGTAAAGCTAACTGTGGGTCATGGATAATGCATCGGTGAGACGGGTGTATTGTGAAAATAAAATTATTAAAAACACTACTAGGATTTGCAGTATTTTCTTCACCCTTTGCCGTCAAAAAAAAAAAAAAACGGATTAAAAACTGTTCAAAAGGCTGGGGTTCCCCCCCCCCCCCCAAACCCCCCAAAAAAAAAAGAGATACTAATAGAAAGTAAAAACTATCCCTCACAAAAAAACAGCCCCACCGCCACTACCCCTAAATAGCTCCAGCTTCCGTTTTCGCGTACACAGAAGAAAAAAAAAAAGTTATGCTTCTCTCAGATATATGGCAGATGCAAAAAAAAAAAATAAAAAAAAAAAAAAAAAAATAAAATAAATCAAAACGAAAAAAAAATCCTGTGTTTTTTTTTCCTTTTTTGAATTAAAGGGTTTTTTTATTGATAAAAGCAGTATTTAATTGTTAATTAATTTAAGTAATTAAAACATAAATAAATAATAAAATAAAAAAAATACAATTGGGTTATCGCTGTATGTAATCGTGTTAGTGACTGCTGAGTACTGGAGTAATTCTATGAATGTCTGCTATTAGACAAGGTGTGGGTACCGCCTGTTCTTTGCTCTGTTGCTCTATCTGTGTCTCTCTCCCGCGCTGTCTTGGTTTTGCTCCTGTTTAAAATAATAAATTAAAAAAAAATAAAAAAAAAACTACCAGGGAAGGACGATGCTTTTTGTGGATTTATATTTATTTTGTTCAAATATGCCTCACAAATACCTTAATTAATAGTGATTTTTTGTTTTGAATTTTTGATTAATTATTGTGTTTATTTTTTTTTTTTTTGTTATTTTTATATAGCGGCATATGGCCCCCCCCCCATAATGGTTCTATTAAAAAGTTTCAATCTTCAATCCCACACAACAAACATGCCCATAATCAGCCCATAATACAGAGAGAAAAAACTGAAAAATAGTTGGCTAACTATCAGAACAGCAATCAACATTAAAAAAAAGAATTTTTTATAGACATATTATTTCTATTGTGTTTTGTTATTTAGTAAAAATATAGTAAAAAAATAAAATAATTTTTTAAATAATATATAAAATAAAATAATTAATATAAATTAATTAATCTTAAATAAAAATTTTTATATGTTAGTTTAAAAGTAATAATATAAATAATTATAAAACATTAAAAAAACTATATAAAATTATATATTGCAATTTCTTGTACCGAGCACCCATAGTAAGGATTATCCTATAGATTTCATTTATACGGCACGGGAGGAACGTTGAAAATTGAAGCCACAAAATAAAAAATAAAAAAAAAAAAAAAAAAAAATAAAAAAAAAAAAAAAACATGTGGCGGAACTGCGTTGTTTTTTTTTTGTCCCCTCATTTTCATATAGGCCAATGCAAAAAAAAAAAAAAAAAAAAAAACTTATTACTTTCTTTGGAACACATGATCACCCAAAAAAATGCACATTACACCCCTTGAGATTTTTTCTAGATTGATCTATTGAGGGCGTTGTGCTGAATCCAAATATGGTGATATGACCACTTTATGGAAGGTTTCACATGTTTGGTTTTTTGGGGGGGCTTTTGTTAAATGCGACCATGGCCCCACCCCACCCACAACCAAAATCCCCCCCCCACCACCAAAATCTGCGTTCCCAAATACAAAAGTAAACCACTCCCTCCCTTATACGCCATCTTTCTGCCAGCTCACTTTTTTTTTTCTGCCACCTTTTTTTTCCTTGCCCCATGTCCTCTTTTTTTGCCAATGCGCCCCCCCAACCCCATAATGAGATTGGGTATTACACCCTCATGTTGTTGGGTATTGCTGAATGGTGGAAGAAATTGCGTCGCGTCCTTGGTAACACGGTTTTTTGTTTTGGTTTGTTTTTGGGGTTTTGGGTTTTTTTTTGTTTTTTAACCAGGAATTATTGGATGCCTGTGTAAAAAAAAATTATAAAATTTTCAGCTTAAAATTGCAGGGCATGTTTATTGGAAAAAAAAATAAAAAAAAAAAAATAAATATAAAAAAAAAAAATAAAAAAAAAAAGGTTTTTTTTTTTTAAATTTTCAAGCCTTACGCTTAAAAGTTTTGTGAACACACACGTGTGGGGGGGTGGGAGGTGTTCGGGGTCGCTGGGGTCGATTTGGATCGATTATGCTCACTAACCCCTGGATATATTCATTAAGGGGTTTTTTTGTTTTTTGTCTTGTTTTTGGTTTGTTTTTTGTAAGTTGGTTTTTTTGGTTTTGTAGTTTTTTGTGTTTGTATGTTTTGTTTTTTTTTTTTTTTTGTTTTTTTTTTTTTGTTTTTGTTAGTTTGTTTGTTTATTTTGTTTTTTTGTTTTTTGTTTGTTTGGTTGTTGTTTGTTTGTTTGTAGTTGTTTGTGTGTTTTGTAGTCTTGTTTTGTTTGTAGTGTATGTTGTTGTTGGTTTTTTTTTTTTTTTTTTGTTTTGTTTTTTTTGGTTTTTTTGTAGTGTTTTTGTTTTTTGTTAGTTGTGTAGTTGTTTTTGTTTTATTTTTTGTTTTGTTTGTTTCCAATTTTTTTGTAGTTACTTTTGTTGCTTTGTTTTAGTTTTTTGTTTGTTTTTTTGTTAGTTTTTTGTTGTTTTTGTTGTTTTTTTTGGTTTTTTTTGTTTTTTTGTTTTTTGGTGTTTTGTTTGTGTTTTTGTATGTTTTTTGTAGTTTCCAAATTTGGGATTTGGGGTAATTTTTAGGGGAGTTAGGTAAGGTATGGTTTAAAGTAGTTAGTTTAGTGGAAGTAGTAGGAGTGTTTAAAGTTAAGGGAGTTAGAGTTAAAGAGGAATAAAGGTTGATGTTAAGGAGTTGAGAGAGGTTTAGTTGTTAAGTAGGTAACAGTAGTTTGTTGGTTCGGTTTATTAAATTTTTAGCACCTATTAGGGTGTGTCCGCACCCAAAACCTGAAAAGGCCCTAAATATAAAAATCGTTATTGAAAAAATGAGGACACCAGAAAGGTCTAGTGTCAGTAGGTCTCCCCCTCCTATATTTGGGGCTTGGGCTTTGTGGGTTGAGCAAAAAATGCATAGGGCCACATATGCACTTAGGGCCACATATGGATATCATCTGCTGGAAAACGGCAGGTCAGAGAAGACAGACCAGGACAGAAGAACAGACAGCAGGGAGAATTATGGGGAATGGAAGGAGGAAGGGGGAATTCAGGAGGAATCAATATAATATGCATTTTTCCCTGCTGATCACCACAATTTTACCGTATTATTGTGGAAAATAATGCAATTTAAAAATTAATATTATAAAATAATTAATTTTAATAAAAATTTTTAATATAATTAAAAATTGGAAAAAAAATTCTGCAACAATAAAAAAAAAAAGTTTAAAATTTTGGAAACTTCACTTCCACTGTGCTTTTTAATTCCTGTGAAAACACCTACTTTATGGGTTAATAAACTTCCTAATTGCAGTAGTTTGTTTTGAATAAATTTAAAGGGTTGTATTTGTATTGTTTTGTATTTTGTTTTTGTTATTTTTGTTATTTTTGTTTTTTTGGTTTGTGTGTTTTGTTTATTTGTGTGTTGTGTTGTTGTTTTTTTGTTTTATTTTGTGTAGATTGTTTGTTATGTAGTTCGTTTTTTGTTAGTAGTTGTATTAGATGAGGTCGATTCATTTATGGGGGTTTTGGTGGTTAGTAATTATAGCATACAGATAAATAAATCAAGTCACGGTTTGAACTGGACTGGGTCCACTAAAAAAATGTGGCTTGTCTTGCAAATTTTGTTTTTAAAATTTGAAAATTACTACTAAATTTTCTAAGCCCCCCCTTCCCTTAATGTCGTAAAATAGTAATTAAAAAAAAAAAAAAAAAAAAAGAATTTAAAAAATTAGGCCAAACTACAGCAAGACATTATGGTAGATTGTTTGTTAGGTTTTATATAATTAAACTGAAATATTGAGTGCTGGAATAGGAATAAAAATAACTATCTGTCTTAATTTGAAGAAAATTTTGAATTTTATAAAATGGTTAATTAAAATTTTTCAAATATTTATGTAATTTTTTTCACGATTTTTTGAATATTTTTATCAAAATATAAACCAAGCATTTTTTTTGGACCAAAATTTTTTTTACTAGCTTAAAGACAATTGTGTCAAAGAAAAGTGGGAGGAAGGGGGGGGGGAGGGGGGTGGGGAAGAAAGGGGGGGGGGAAAAAAATCTTGAATCACATGGATAGGTTAAAGTGATCAAAACAGGTTGTTTCTCACATTAAAGTGACACATGAAAGATGTCAAAAATGGGCTCTCGGGGGGTCTGTCAGAGAGGCCAGCTGGAGAGGCACCCAAAAAACTGGGCTACGGGCGGGTAAAGGGGTTTTTTTAATAGGGGTTTTAATTTTATTTTTTTTTTTTTAATGGAATGGTTATCCAGTCGTAGGGATTCTTTTATTTGTTGTGGGTGTGTTAGGTAATGTTATAGGTATTTGGCGTTTTTTTTGAGCTTGATAGATTTTTTCTGCCATAATTTTTACAAATTTTAAAAAAATTTTGGGTTATTCCTAATTAAATTGAAATGGATTGATTTTAATGTCAGATAGTTGAGAGGGAGAAAACATGCATATGTGTTTCTTTATAGTTTAAGTAAACTTTGGTTTCAAATGTAAAGTGATTATTATATATATTTAAGATATATCATTATATATATATATTATATATTATATATATATGTTGTGTATATAATATATATATATATAAATATATATTATATTATTTATATATATATATATATGTGTTATATTTTTAATGTATATAATATTATATAATGAGGAGAGCAGTTTAAGAGGAGAGAGAATGAATAGGAATGTTTTTAAATTGATTTTGGCTACCATGTAAATTTAAAATCTTGAATATATCATGTTTGAAGTTACATTTTGATATTTACCCTTCTATCACAATGAAGTGGGCACAATAGGTTTTTCCTCTTGTTTGTTATGGATTGATGACTCCTTCATGAGTTTGGGGTTTTTAGCGCTACTTGCCTCCTCCTTTTTTAAATGGAAGAGGCCTAATTTAAAGTTTTAAAATTTTTACTTTTCTGGCATAGTCATAGAAGAGGAATGTTGATTTATGTATGTATGATCTTGTAGAGATAGAGTTTTAACCATTACGTTATGAATGGCCAATTTTGTAATGACCCATGCTATTGGGGCCCTCAGAGCAGTCTTCGGTCTGAAAAAAGTACAGAGAGAAGGAGGGATGCACTTTGGGGTATTGTATACGGTTATTCAAGGTTGCCTGTTTATGAACAATCTGCCTCTTGTAAGTTCTTCTGACTTTTGATTGACTGTTCCTGACACATATTGTCTTGGTGCCTTGGCAGATTGTGCGAGCGGCCATGTCCAGCCGGTTGATTTATTTTTTGATGAGGGGTGATTGAAGCGTCTTCACCATCAGGCTGTTTGTGTTCTGGATGTCAGGAAGCGGGGGGTCCCATTCACACTCTGGACTGTGACTCTGACTTTCTTTTTAAAGATCCCTCCTGTTTAAAAAATACTTTGCGGGGTAGTCTTTGTTTTGAGAAGAGGCAGTGATTCTTTTGGGTTTTTTTTTTTTTTATTGGATTTTTTGCCCTTTGCCTCCCTATTGATTTGTTTTCTTCCTGTTGTTTTTTACTGTTTCTTTTTTGGGTTCTGTTTTCTTTTTGTTGATACTCTTTTATTGTGTTCTGCCTGTCTTGTCTGTTTGGTGTTTGTACTTACTCGGTTTAGGGATCTGCCCGGTTTTCGAAAACCAATAGACAGGTCGGGGAAGCAGGCAGGGAAAACGCTTTGGGGGAAATTTGCCTGGGGCGCTCTGTCTGTCTGTACCTGTGGATACTGGGGTCACTAACACTTCACCACCCAACCCCCCCCCCCCCCCATTTCCTTTTGTAAAGCATGAATGTTATTCAGAAGCTCTTTAGGTACAACTCCTTGCCCAACAACAACTCCCTGCCACATACCCTGCAGTTGCTCCTGTTCCATCAACAATGGAACTACATAGGTAAGAAAACAAATTATCAAACACAAGAGTACCATTAGACATGGCTTATTGGATTTACCTGTGCCTTCCCATTTTCACGATGAAGCACATACAATTGCACAGTTACATTATATGGTAATATTTTGTTTCTCCTCCAGCGGGAGGAAAAAGGAATAAAATTTAAGAAGGGGTTAAACTATATTGGAACTACATGTTGAATATGTTGAATCCACATGGATTAAGCCGGGAATATATGTTGAATAATTTAAGCTCTGTAGCTTTTTAAACTCTGCTTAGTGTAGTGTTTTTAATCTATGATTAATAATATTAATATTTTCTATTGACTTTTCCTTTCTAGATCAATTAAAAAAATTTTTTGGAGGAGGATAGGAACCTGGTTGTGAACCGATTTTGGGAAATTATGATTTTTAAAATATATATTTTTTTTTTCTTTGATATGGCGTTAATAAAGTGATTATAATGCTCCTTTACTAATTTTTTTTTTTGGGGGGATGTTATTATTCTGTTGGTGGATTATTGAAGTTAGTTTTAAGACCATAATGTGGGTTGGGAAAACTTTTTTAATCACTAGGTAGTCTGAAGATATTGGGTAATTCTATCTTAATATGGAACGTGGAGGAAGACCCCCTGTGTTAGATTGTATATATTGCAGACATAGATTAATTGGACATAGAAAATGTCATTTTATGACTGGAGACTCAGTAGAAGCAGATGCAGGAAAGATCTAAAATATTGCAAACAGGCATTGCCTAATGATGGAGGACGCTGTAACTTGATTGGTGCATTTGAATGCACACACGCAGTGGTGGGAAAACGACATTGATACTGAATGTTAGTAAGAGAGTGATGCAAGCACATTAGGTAACCAGAAACAGAGACATTTTCAAGCACAGTGAGCAGCTTCAGACACTGACACTCACTGAAGTGCAGAGAGGAAGTTCAGATATCGACACTAACTGGAAAATGTAATGAATATATGTAAGTGAATACAGGTGTGAGTGCATTTTGTCCTCTATGGGTGAATTACAACTGGTTGCTTCAGGTCAAATGTATAGGTTTATGGATGTATACATATCATGTTTTCCAAATTGGATTACAATGGGTTGCTCCAGGAAAAGTAGCTGATGCAATTCAGAGTCATAGACCCTTAAACCAGGAGAAGTGGCTTGTGTGTAAGCTGAGTACCGAGGTAGGCTTCCCGGCATACAGCGAAGTCATCAACAAGTAACACGACTCCAACACCAGTTTAACAAAAAGTACTGAACTTGCCGGAAAAATATGTTCAACAAATCCTCCAAACACACATGTACAAAGTTGTGATTGAAGCCCCTGTGCTACACAGCGCACCGCCGGGAGTGTATTCTTCGGATACACAATATGTCTACCTATTCACGGGGTTCACAAAGGTCGAACACCCTTTGCCTTTAAATAGCTTACAATACAGGAACAATTGCGTGTGGTGCAGTTCAAAGGCGCGCTCGTGGGGTAGCACAGCAGCTTACAACCTATCTAGCTCTACCCCTCTATTTCCAGAAGATATATATATATAAAACATATGGATTATTACATGTAAACCAGTTGCAATAGTAACAGCACTATAAAAAGCCCTCTACAATGCTCTGAGTCAGGAACCGTGCTAGAAACTTCTCTTAAGGCCTGACACCAAATCTGCCCTGACTAGGCTAACAACAGGTTTGCAAATAGTTCTTGATTAGTTGGTGTGCACCCTGGGTCTACCTTTAGGTGGCTGGCAGTTACTGCTCTGAAATGAGGTTCACTTCTGATGGAGTCGATATCCGAGATGTACACAATATAGATCCAGGCAGTAGTAGATAGAGCCCCCTCTAGTAGATAGGTAACTAGATAGGGCCCCCTCTAGTAGGTCAGTACATGCCCCTTCTAGTATATAGTTAGATAGGGCCACTTCTAGTAGGTAGTTAGGAAGAGAAAGCCTCTTCTAGTAGGTAGGTAGATAGGGCCCACTATAGTAGGTATGCAGGTAAATAGGGCACCTTCCAGTAAGTAGGCAGGTAGATATGGACCCTTGTGGTAGCTAGGGAGGTAGATAAGGCCCCTTATGTTAGGTAGAAAGGTTGAGAAGGTCCCTTTTAGTAGGTAGGTAGCAGGGGTGTAACTAGAGAAGTCTGGGCTACAAATATTTACAAATAATAGTCCTGCAGTTACTAGATAACCCAACCAGCAAATGTCACTTTACATATCCCCATTATATTGCTACCACCCACTATACCAAGAAAAACATAACCAATAGCGCTACTACATAAGGACCTGAATATACCGTAAGAACACAACCACCAATTACCGCTACATAGTGACTCACTAATAAAAAGTGCAGTGCTAGTATCGGGACTGGACACTATGTCATAACATCCCGTCACCTGTCACTAGGGGCCCGTCCAGTCCTGACAGTAGTTCAGCCACTGCATGTAGTGGTAGGTATAGGAGTTATGTATAGAGCATACCATGTAGTGGTAGGTATAGTAGTAGGGTATATGCAGCATACCATGTAGTGGTAGGTATAGGAGTTGTGTATAGAGTATACCATGTTGTGGTAGCTATAGCAGGTGTGAATATGGAGCATACCATATAGTGGTAGGTATGGTAGTATGGTATATGAAGCATGCCATATAGTGGTAGTTATAGAGTAGTGTATATGGAGCATACCATATAGTGGTAGGTATAGTAGTATGGCATATGCAGCATACCATGTAGTGGTAGGTATAGTAGTAGTGTGTTTAGAGCATACCATGTAGCGGTAGGTATAGTAGTATGGTATATGGAGCATACCATATAGTGGTATGTATAGTAGCAGTGTTTACAGAGCATACCATGTAGTGGCAGGTATAGGAGTAGTGTGTACAGAGCATAACATGTAGTGGTAGATATAGCAGGTGTGAATATGGAGCATACCATATAGTGGTAGGTATGGTAGTAGGGTATACGGAGCATACCATATAGTGGTAGGTATGGTAGTAGGGTATATGGAGCATGCCATATAATGGTAGTTATAGAGTAGTGTATATGGAGCATACCATGTAGTGGTAGGTATAGAAGTATGGTATATGGAGCATACCATATAGTGGTAGGTATAGTAGTAGTGTGTATAGAGCATACCATGTAGCGGTAGGTATAGTAGTAGGGTATATGGTGCATACCATTTAGCAGTAGAAATAGCAGGTGTATATAAAAAGCATACCATGTAGTGGTAGGTATAGTAGGTGTGTATATGGAGCATACCATGTATTGGTAGTTATAGGAGGTGTGTACATGGAGCATACCAGGGGCTTTGATCGTGATTTGACTGTTGTCTACAATTTACACTGTTTGCTCATCTTAAGTATTTAGGTCCGGATTTTCATGTTTAATGTCTTTCTTTGTTCAGGAAATAAAATTTGGCCTTTTGACTAAAATGTCCACAATCCCTTTAAATCAGGTCAGCTTACTTTGATGCGCTGGGTAATTTTTTTTCCGTCTCCCTGCTGATCTTTTCTTCACTCCCCCTTCTAAGACTATGTTCACATGGCTTAACTGCAGGACGTAATTACGCCCCGCAATTACGCCGTGTGGCCGGGGTCGGGAGCGGAGAGAGGAGCAGGGGGCCGTCCCATTGACTTTCATTACCAGCGGCGTATATGCGCCGCTGGTAATTCACATGTCACTTATCTCCCCCCGTGGCGTTTTCGCCGAGCAGGGTGAGGAGACATAATCCATAGTTCTCTATCAGAACTGTGGATTACCGTAATGACTGGGCCGTTTTCAGCCCGTAATTTGCGCACTCCGGCGCGTAATTCCGGACCGAAATATGGCCCATTTTAAGCCGTGTGAACATGGCCTTACTGTTACTGACTGTCTCAGTCTGCAAAAAAACTCAGGGTTTCTAACAAACATCAGAATTCTCTTTTACTAAATGTAATAACAACGAATAAGAAAGTTTTACATTTCTGGGTAAAATCCATTTTAATCTGCTTTTGCTTTTCTAAACTACCGGCTGAATGGAGATCCTGAGCAGCGCAGGAAAATTCAAAACATTGCTGAGTACAGGGGCAGCAGACTCTGGCGGCTCTCTTTGTTGTCAGGGATCAGACTTTGAGTTTGTTGTCTACTTTGAGTTAACTATAAATTTATCGTCTTATTGAATCTGTACGTTTGATCTTGCATTCACTCCACTTTAAGAAAAAAAGTCTTTATGACTAAAGAAAAAAGTCCATTGTGCTATCCCTTTAATTACAAACCAATTACAAAAATTACAAATCAGCTTCTCTCCCTTTGCGGCTACAAGGTCACATTTTATTTCTCTTTCAATCCATTTATAAACTTCTCTTTGTGCAATGTTAGATAAAATCTGCTAATTAATATATACTTCTGCCGACGTTGGTGTGGTTTTGTCTCCAGATATCAAGTTTTTGAACATTCAGGGAGACTTGTGTGATCGGGTTTTTCACCCTTCTCTGGCGTAAAATGCGCCTAAGTGAGGGGCTACGATGTCTAATGCGACTAATGAATGTGTTAGACACATTGTTCGTAAGACTCAACACTTTCTAATGTGCCTAACATGAGGGGGTGTTCTGGGGGTGTTCTGGGGGCGTCGCACCACACTCGTAATATTAGACACATATATGAATGTGGTTCATCAAAACTAGGCGCATTACTGCTTGGACAGACAGATCTATTCCAATGGGCTCTGTCTGAGCCTGAGGAGTCTCAATGGAGCTGGATTTGCTGTCAGGGAAAAAAATGTCCCTTATTTCTCAACTTCCACCATACAATAATAAAAAATAATTTCTGATAATTATCAAACTATATAAAATGTAATTATTTAAATTTAATAAAAAAATTTATCATATAAATTAATATATAATATCCCAAAAATATAAAAAATATCTCCTATAAAATGTATTTAGAATTAATAGAATCTGAAACTAATTTAACATTAAATAACCACTGATGATGTTGTTCAGATTTTTTTATTTTTTATTTTTACTACATTAAATTTGAAATTTATTTTTTCTACTCTCACCCTTTATTCTACATACAGCAAGAGCTGGCACAGCACAGGTGTTGCTGGGAGATGTGATCCACCAAGCAGGATCAGTCCCATAGTTTCTATCACTGACATGCTATTCTAATGACTTCTCTTATTTCTATAGCCTTTATACATGTTAGGCACATTACTAATGCACCTAAGTTCCATAATGTACCAAACACACAGGCGAGGGGTGGGAACTTTAGACACAATTTATAATCGCATAAAAAACACTTTCATACATCAGGCACATTATACACTGAAAATGAGACTCAAAAATTCACTTCGAAGTTCCTTCCTTCATACATGTCTCCCTAAATATCCTATCAATGAATTCTACAGGTTACTATGGTCATGTAGGTACCTAATATATGTAGGTGTTCTTTTTGTGCAATGTATGCACAATAACTTTTTTATTAAATATTTATTATTATTTTTTGCTACACTTTTTAAAGTTTTTTTAATTTTTACTTTTTTTTAATCCTCTTAAAGGATAATTATTTAACTAATAATTTTATTTTTTGTATTAGGATATTCAGACATCAGTAAGGACCACACACAGAGTACCCTAAATGAACGCTCACTACACAGACAGCCCTGGAGCTACTTTAGGTCCAGACACTCCCCGTGCTCCATCAGGTAACTGGAAGTCCCGATCACCCAACACTAGTGTGGAGCGATTACGATGGCCATCGACATCGGTCGATGGTCGATAGTCAACCATCATCGACAAGATATTCGATGGTCGATGGTAGATACATCGATGACCATTAAAGTACTAAAGGGAGAGCAACAACACTTTCATTCTTACACCCCAAAACAGGGCTGAGAGCCTGAATTAAACACCACAACAGTCCAAATGGATACGGGCTACATCTTAGGCAAACACACGTAGGTTATAAAAGCCACAGAAAAAAAAAATCACACACCATTCACTATCACCTGTCTTGCACCACAGCATGACCCTTTTAACCTGCATCAAAACACACACCCACAAATAAAAAAGTGGCCAGAAGACAGTATAATTTTGAACCATCCATTTTTACTAGAACTGGACATTGTGAATATCCCTGTCCCTGGGCCACAGCATGAGTCCAAAACCTTCTGGACCCCCCAGTTTTAAAAAAGTGCCCGGAAAAAGAGTCTTTCAACCACTCATTTTTATTTCACTTAGGACATTACTATACCAGTCCTGGGTCCACAGCATGAGCCCCAAACCTGCATGACCCCAGATTAAAAAGTGCCCCGGAAAAAAGGATCTTTTACCACCTTTTTAGTTAGAAAACTGGACATAGACTATCCCTAGTTCCTTGGGCCACAGCATGAGCCCCAAACCTGCAAGACCCCAAAATTAAATAAGTGCCGAAAAAGGATCTTTCAAAAACCACCATTTTAGTTTTCACTTGGACATTAACATACCTGTCCTGGGGCCACAGCATGAGCCCCAAACCTGCATGACGCCCAGATTAAAATTGGCGGAAAAAGAGTCTTTCACCACCATTTTAGTATTCACTGGACATATACTGTCCCTAGTACTGGTAGCGCTTGCCCTCCGTATGAGTGCGGACCAATTGAGCTTTCACTTGGAAAATACAGGTGATAACGCTCCTGTTACACCCAGTGCCCTTTATTTCTTGGCATTGTTTTTCTCATTTTACTCAACCGAGCGGAGGAAATTGTCTCTGTACTTTGTTCTCTGTCCCCGTTGCTTCCAACTCCATGTCCTCTGAGGTAACCTACATCTGGTTAAGTTTTTCCTGTACCCTCCATGTACAATTGAGAGAATTATTTTACCAGCTATTTTGTACATGCAAGTTTTTATTCAGTATGTTTTAATACTAGCAAACACATTTTTAAATAGGATTGGAATCCATAAAGGCTATTATTTTCTCTTTTTTTAATTGTATTAAATGGTTTGTCCACAATACAGGGATTAATACATGTTAAAGATCTTGCAAAAACAAGTCATTTTGCATATGTGTCCATAACAAGAGACCTAACCAATTTCCTTTTTTTCTGACAGCACCATCACCCTTGAGCCACTCTTACAATTTGAGAACAAATGTCCTGTTAGAAACAAACTTTTTATATAATAGGACCTGTAGTAAAGCTGCATGTCACAGCAAAAAGGTCCGACCCAAAAATTCAAAGCTATGACCCTTGAGCCACATTGGACAATTGGTGAAGAAACAATTGTACTGTTAGAAACAACATTTTTTTTTTATAATAGGAACCTGATATAACTGCATGTCACAGCAAAATGCCCCAAAAATTCAAAACATGACCCATGAGTGAGCCACTCTTGACAATTGTGAAGAACAAATGTCGAGTTTGGAAACAAAATGTTTTTAGAATAGGACCTGTAGTATAGGCTGCATGACACCAAGCAAAATGCCCCAAAAATTCAAAGCTGACCCTTGATCCACTTTAGGTCAATGAGGAAGAACAAATGTCTGTTAGATAACAACATTTATTTTTAGAATAGACCTTAGTATAGCATTTTGTGGGGCAAAAAAAAAATTGGTCACAGCAAAATGCCCCCAAAAATTCTCAAAGCATGAACCCTTGAGCCCCTGTTGGGACGGAAATTGTGAAAGAACAAATGTCATTTAGAAACAACATTTTTTTATAATATGACCTGTTATAATTGCTGCATTTCAAAGCAGCATGGACCCACAAAAATTATAAATATGACTTCTTCCGCCAGTATATAAAAAATGTGAGGAAAATGCCACTTAAAAAAGCTAGAATTTCTGTTCCCCAAGGACCATAATTATAGCTTGTAATCTCACAGCAACATGACCCTCAAAACCATTGACAATTTGCGAAAACTTCTAAAGATAAGTGAGTAAATGAAATACGTGTTTCATGAAACCTTGCTGTCTTTTTACAGTCTCCTCACAGCAAAAACAGCAAAATGAACTGTAGTGGAAAAATAGAATAAAAAATTGCAGTAAGAAATGATCAAATTAAAAAACATATTTTCAAGAGGACCATTTCTGTATATGAAGAGGAATGTGAATAAGACCGGCAACTAAACGTTGACCTCGGCAATGGGGCCACCACAACATCAAGATCCATCCATGATTTCATCGTTGATAAAGTCAAACGACCCATAAAATCTGTGGATAAGCCGTATGCGTTTGTCTGTAATGACTCCTCCATCTGGGCTGAAAGGTCCGCTCAGATATACCTGGCTGCTGTGCCAAGGACAACACCTCTATGCGTGGCGAGCGAGACTCGGTCCATTCATCCATTTATGATACCCAGAAGTCAATTGGGTCGAACACAATCCTACAAACATATGGTGTTGAGACGCAGATATCCTTCACCATGATCTTAAGCTGGTCTCTGTGTGTTTGTTTGTGTGCCCGCATTACATGCTTGGTGAGCTGGTAACATAAAGATGCCAGAGGTCACCATTAGCTTCTGCCAACATTGCCTGCTGCTGCATGCTGCCGCTATGGTTTCCTTGCAAACTACTGCTGTCATGTCGCTGACGTTATTCCAAAACCTGTGACATTGAAGACTTGAAGCAGACAAACAAGATTCTCCAGGTGATCAACTCAGCAAGGTCTCCATTTCCAGCATTTTAACTTCTCTATTGGGTGGGTGAAGAAAGTGTTAGTTTTGTTTTGTACTCGGGTGATCCAGGAGGTGGCCACCCATAAGTTCATTTTGATGGCCTCATGCGAGGATCATGTTTTGGAGAAAATGGAGCATCCAAGAACTCATGTGAGAGATGGAGCCTTGATTTCCCAAGCCTCTGGTCGAAGGGGGCACTAACATACTGATCTTCCTCATCTCCTCCTCCGCCATCAAATTGGCGCCAACCTCTTCCAAAGCAGGGACGCCGTATAACGTCAGTGTCCCAGGAATACCTCCTCTCCTCCTCCTCTGCTCACCTCCCACAGCATTCAACACAGCCCTGACATGGTCCTCAGATGATGCCAACCTGAGAGCTGAGGCACTCGCCTTGCACTAAGCCCCTGACCCTGAACCACTGCCTAATGAAGGACTGGATAAAAATTGAGAAACTGTCGGCCTTGTTGATCGAAGGAGTAGAAAGGCCTCCGTGAATCTCCGCAACTGATTGTTCCGTCCTCCTCCTACCGTGCTGCTCTGGTGAGACCTGATTGTTACAGTGTCCACGATCGTTCCAAAACAAAAAGATCACCAAAATTTCCCCACGCTGACAAGGGCATTGTCGCACTGCCCATTTTGGGTGAATTTTTCTTCAAAATTTGGCAAGGAGGGTGCGGGGAGCTCTTTTCCCCTTTCCTCCACTCCTTTGGCTCAACACCCCCCGGAGGTCCGCAACCGCTGCTTGTCAGGCCTGTTTTCACTTCGTACTGCAAAAAGGCATTTTGGTGCTCCCAATCCTGGGGCATGGGGAAAACTCCACTTGTTGCCACGCAGGCGGGCCCAAACCCCCTGGAAAGCGCTTTGGGAAATTTCGGGAACGAAAAAGGTTTCATGACATTTTCCGGGCCAAAGGGCATCTTGTAAATCGCCCGCTCGGGCAAAAGGTTCCCAAAAACTCTTTCCTCCTGGGGGACTTTTCCCTCCACCTGTCCCCCCTGAACGCCCATATGTTTCAGGGGGTTTGGGGTTTCCCCCCATGGCTTATTCGGTTTAAAATTTCCCCCTTAAACCCCGTATACAAAAATTTGCCCCGACGGGGCACTTCGTAAGAGGAATATTCACCCCTTGGGGACCCCCGCCCTCTAACCCCCCTTTCTCCATTTTTTGCATAGAGGGGGGAGTTAAAAATGAAGTCGCCCTTTTTTTAGTTTTTCCCCCCCCCGGAATGCCCAAAAGCCCACTGCAGAAACCGGGTTCCTTTGGAAAGGGGTTTTATGGTCCTAGGAGAGATCAGGGCCCGGAAAAATCCATCCATGCAAATCGCCTGGTGGGGGAATTTCCCATGGGGCCCCCCGGACCCCCCCAAAACCAGGGAAGGGCCCCGGTGGCCCCCCCCTAAAAGGGGGTACTGTCAGGGCTGGGCCCGGGGCTCAGGCTCGAAGTTTTGATCACGCCCCCAAACCCTGATACACTCCCTCCCAAGGCACCCCTGGAGTGACAGAAAACCCAGCAACTCCTGACGGGGGGCGTTTTTGGGCACCACCCAAATGGGGGGAAACCCCGGGCCGCTCCAATCACCTACAGGGGCGGTACCCCAGGAACCCCCATTTAAACCCCCTAAAAGGCTGGTGCGGGCGCCTTGATATTCCTGGTTTTCCCTTTGTAACTTTTAAAATTGGGGGTTTGCTTATCCGTAAACCCGACCTATGCTTGTTCTCCTCCCCTTGGGCTTTTCTCCTGACCCCAGCTTGCCCTCGGGGTTTTTGTCCCCTCGCTCCCTTTCTTTTTGCCCCTGGGCCTGCTTTACGTTTATCCCCGGTTCTGATTTGGGGCTTTGGCTTTTCCTATTTATATTGAACCCGGATGTCTGACTATTCTATTTCCCCTCATTTCCCCACACTTTAAGGCAAGCAGGGGACGCCCCCATTTTTGCCCCTGCCACCTAGGCGGGCACGTCAACGGGGCAGGGACAGTGGGCTGGGTTCCATTTCAAGGGCTCACTGTCCCTTTTCCCTGACGTGACAAAAAAAACCTGTAAATGCGGTCTGGGGGGAAAACCGTGAAAAAATCAACAGTGTTTTTTCCCTTCAGCCCAAAGGGGGGTTTAAACAACTGCCCAGTGGGACTAGGAATTGAATTTTTTCCAACAAACAAATCATAAAATTGCGCTACTGCGCCAAACGAGTTTCCCAACGAGCCCCAATAAAACTTTTAAAAATTAAACCCGGAAATGAAAAATTTGGGCTTTTTTGCAGAAAGAAAAACAGAACATTTCCGAAAATTTTTTTTAAACAGAATTGCCCCTTACAACGGGGCTCTTTTGAAAAAAACTGGGGCCCCCGCACCACTCCCAAATAAAATTTAAAAAAAAAAAATTTTAAAAAGTTTTTAACGGATAACAAACGGGGGTTTTTGCCCAATAAATTTACCCCAAATAGTAACTAAAAAATTTTTCTGTTTTCCCAAATTTAAGAAAAAGGGTTTGGCCAATGAACAAAACGGGACCCACCCCAAAAAGAAAAAAAAACACCTATTTAAAATGTAAACAAAAAATAAAAGGGGTTTTTTGCACCTAGGGAAATACACCTGCAATTAAAAAACAAATTTCTTAGGGTAATATAAATAAAAGGGAGGGGGTCTTTCAACAAAACGGGTTTCCCGCCAAAGTGAAAAAAAACGAAATTTAAAATTTTTTCCCTGATAATAAAAAGTAGTTTTTTGCACCAAAAGAAATCCCAACACCAATTACTAGCAAATTTCGTAGGGAAAATTTAAGTACAAAAAGGGGCCCTTTAAAAAAAAACGGGGCCCTGCGCCAAAAGTGAAAAACACGAAAATTAAATTGGGGTCCTGATAATAAAAGGGGGGGTTTTGCACCTTGAAATACAAACACCAATTACTAGAAATTTTTCTGTATGGAAATAAAAATACAAGATGGGTCTTTCAAAAAAACTGGACGCCCAAAGTAAAAAACACGTAATTAAATTGTGTACTGATAACAATAGGAGGTTTTTGCACCTATAAATAAAACCTTTGCAGTAACTAGAAAAGTTCGAAATCCTTTTTGTAAGTACAAAGTGGGTCCTTTGAACAAAACTGAGCTGCGCCAAAGTTAAAAACATGTAATTAAATTGTGTACTGAAATAATAGGGGGTTTTTTTCCCCTTTATAAAATACAACCCCAAATTTACTAGCAAATTTCGTAGGGTAAATAAATCCCAAAGAGGGGTCTTTTTAAAAAAACCCTGGGCTGCGCCAAAGTGAAAAAAAGGTAATTAAATTGTGTACTATAAAAATTTGGGTTTTTTTTTGCACCATAAAAATTTACAACCCCCAATTTAAACTACCCAAATTTTGTATGGTAATACCTTACAAAGGGGCCCTTTTAAAAAAAAAATTGGGCCTGCGCCAAATTGAACAAAACCAAATTTTAATTGTTACGGTTTAAAAAAACTTTTTTTTTGCACCTATAAAACACTGGTGACTAGAAAAGTTCAGTATCCTTTTGTAAAACAAAGGGGGGCCTTTAAAAAAAAACGGGGCTGCGCCGGGGGAAAAAACCCCTTTAATTTTTAAAAATTGTGTACAAATAATAATAGGGGGGTTTTTTGCACCAAAATGAAATACAAAAACCAATTATTTAAGAAAATTTTTCTGTATGGTAATATCCGTACAAGATGGGTTTTTTAAAACAAAAAGGGCCCTGCCCAAAGTAAACCCAAAACCTTTTTTAATTGTGTACAAAAAATAAAACGGGGTTTTTTTTGAAACCTATAAAAAAACTTCTGCGGTGACTAGAAAAGTTTTTGTACCCTTTGTAAGTACAAAGGGGGGTCTTTGAACAAAACTGGGCTCCCCAAAAGAGAAAAACACGTAATTAAATTCCCGTACGATAATAAAAAAGGGGGTTTTTTGCACCTTTTAAAAACACCTGGGGTAATAAAAAAATTTTTCTTATCCAATTGAAAGTACAAAGTTTGGTCTTTAAACAAAACGAGCTGCCCAAAGTGAAAAAAAACATAATTAAATTGTGTACTGAAAATAAAAGGTAAATTTTCACCTATCAAAAAAACCTTAAAGTTACTAGAAAAGACTGAAATCCAAATAAAAGTACAGGCTGCACAAAATACAAGCTAATATTTCACCAAAAACTGGCCAAAAACTTTAAATTTAAAACCCCAAATTTTAAAAGGGCAAGCCCTGGCTGCCCCAATACCCCACTCTTTTTAAAAAGGGCCTGCCAGCCTGTCGTCTGTTTTTCGCCCCCCCCCCCCCCCCCCGGGCTTTTACAGCCCTAGATGCTTCTTTAAAATTCTCAGCATAAGTATCTAAAAACTAAATTCCCTAATCTACCAAAATTTTTTAATTTCACACAAAAAGCAATTTTTCTGTGTGAACAAAGAAACTTTTTTGCTGGGGCTGTATTGAGAAGACCCTAGCACACGGTCCGCTCTTATAAAGTCACAGACACACACTATCCCTGAAAAAGGAAGGGCTTTCTATGAAAAAACGGGGCATGTGATTTTTTCCACCCAATCAAAACCCAAATACACATCCCAGTCAGGGACTTCGCACAGCCAGCTCACCCTACCAAATTTTTCTAAGCTATTTCGGGCCCCTGGCCCCCAAAATGACGGGAAAGCACCAAAAATGGCGTGAAAATTAATAGATTATGCACGGGAATTTTCACCAAAATTATCGCGTGATCGAAAAATTCCGATAAACAAAAAACCCGGGGTGCGTTTTTTCAACTTTGTCCTTTAAATAATCGCTCAACACTATTTGGGGTGATAAAAGCCCTACACAAAAATTTAACCCCTTCATTTGTGTCCCCAAAATTATAATCCCCCTTTTAATGTTTCTGCTCAATTTTTAAAATGTTTCCTTGTGTGTAACTACTTTGAAAATTTCTACCTGTGCCCCCTCATTTAAAAATAATTGGGGAGATGGACAATTGGGATTCTAACGAAGGGGAATTCGTTTTAAGAATTTCAAAAAAATTTCGGTTCTAAACCCGGAAGCCGAAGTTTTGGGGTACTTCGGGTGAACGAAGTTGTTTTTGTTTTAAAATTAAAAATTGTTTAAAAAGCCCAGGCATTACATGGGGCAAAGCACTTTTGGGAGGAAAAAGGGGGGCATACCCCGCATGCCCATTGCAGGATTAAAGCCAATCAAGACCGGGGGGGTTTTCTGGGGACGTCACCGCACTAAAAAGTCCGGGCGCGACGCGGGGGAGTTTCACACCCTCTCACTGTATTTATCGGAAAGGGTTGCTGGGGGCGGCTGATTGTGCCCAGCTCTTACGGGAAAAAACGTTTTTTTTAACAGCGATTTTTTTTTGGGGTGTCCTCAGTTTTGGTCTCAGAGACTGCTTCTTTTTAATTTTCCCTTTTTCTGTTTTTTTAGGGGTATTGGATCTGAAGTCCGTGTGCGCCACTGCAGCTGCATATACATTTTAATGCTAACTTTCACAGAAAAATTTTAAAATTTCCCAAAGGGGATCTAAACCAGTTTTTCCCATTTGTATTTATTTAAAAAAAAACAGCATTTTTTAAAAAAAACGCTATTGCGAAATTTTCATCCAGGGATTTAAATTTAACGTTTTTTTTTCTCTGTGGTTCTCCAAGAAAACCCTCTTTTTCACCACCAAAAAAAAAAAATTTCCTGTGCCCCAATTTTACAAGCGAAGGTTTTTAAATTTCAATTTTTTCTCTTTTTGTGTAGCGTAAAAACACGCCATTGTAACACCACAAAGCCCAAATAGTTTGTGGCTGCTAAAATTTTTTGGCGCAAATTTTCTCCAGGGGTTTTAAATTTTTGGGTTGTTTTTTTGCTGTGGTGAAAAAAAATAAACCGGCTTTTTTCACCGCCAAAAATTTAAAAAATTTTTCCCGTACATAATTCACAAGCGAAAAAACTAATTAAAAATTTTTTCTCTTTTTGTGTAGCTTAGAAAAATGCAAAATTTTAACACGCTACAAAAACTATATTTTGTGGGCTGCTTTAAAATTTTTTTGCCAATTTTTCACCAGGGGTTTTTAAAATTTAAACGTTGTTCTGCATTTTTACCAGTAAAAGAAACTTTGTTTTCACCGCCACAAAGAAAATTTTGTGCATAATTTTATTTTCCGAAAGGGTTTTTTAAGCCCGTTTTTTGCTTTTTTTATTCAGTAAAATACACAGGGGTTTTTTTTAAAAGGGACATACAAGTCAATTTTTTTCCTGCCCATTTTTGGGGGCGCAATTTATAAACCAAGGGGTTTCCAAGCTTGTTACTGGGTTCCAATTTTGGGTTTAAATACAGGGTGTGTAAATTTTTCATATACAGATTTTCTTCATCCAAAAAAGAGTCCTTACAATTTTTTGAACCCAAAAGTATGTCAGAAAAAGAGGTGGGGGCTCTTCCCCCCGAGTGGCAGAGCCACAAAAAATTCCAGGCCCAGGGCGCAGCACAGCCCAAAGGGGGAAATCCCTAGCAGGAAATCACTCGGTGAGGCCAAAACTGGCCCCCTGCATCTAGCGGGCCCCCGTACTGACTAGCAACCCAAGGGTTTTTGATTTTTGACTAGGTCATTTCCCTTTTCCCCAGAGACATCTTAAAACCCCAGCCCAAAAGTTTGGGGGGAAAAGTTTAGAAAACAACCCTTAAATTGGCAAGGCCCCGGGGGCGGGTCAGCGGCCATTACCTTGGGCCCTCAAACCCCCCTCTGTCCCATCCCGGTTTTCCCCCAAACCAAAAAATCTACTAATTTGGGCTTGGGCTCCCGCCCACTATATAGCGAGGATTGAACAAATTTGAGGGGGGCAGTCAGCAGGGTACCTTGGGAGCCCAAGAAATGGGGGGGCCAAACCCCCCGCTTCTTGCAGTAGGGGGCAAAGTTTTAAAATGTTGAGAGTGGCCTGGAAGGTCATGTTGTGAGGGGGCCCCCTCAGCATACCAAGACCCGGGATTTAGGACAGCAGTTTAAAGATGAAACACAAATAGATGATGATGTAGCCGACCGCCCTTTGGGGGCCGGGGGAGGCAAGGGCTTTTTACAACTCAGGATAAAAGGGGGTCAGCAAAGCGGGGTCAGGGAGCGGCGAACCACAAATGGGGCATTTTGGCCGTGAAATCACAGGATAGCACAGTGTGAGGGCGGGAACCAAGCGCCACGGGGTAAAAAAACCCCTTCGCAGGTCCAACCCAAAATAGCGTCACAGGGGCTCACGGGGGGCAGCCCCGGGAGTGTATCAAATGCGGAGCGTTGGCGGGAAAAACCATACTCCCGGGGGGTGTGGCAGTTCTTTCTAAGACACCGGAGGACCGAATAAAGGGGATATTTAGAATTTTGTGGGCAGAAAGGGGAAGCGGGGGGCCAGGGGCCCAACGGGTTTGGACCACGGCCCCCGCTTTAAAAACATGCAGGGGTTTAAACCAAACCGGTTGGGCCCTTTGGGGAAACCCTGGCCCCAGATGTTTTTGGCCCTTCCGCCGCCGCAGCCCAAAACAGGGAGCCCGCGCCCAGTGGCACGCAAACCCCCGCAGCCATCAAGGCTCCACCACCTCTGCAGAAGGGGGCTGTTTCTCTTTGACATCATCTCCCGGTCCAGATGCTCCGCCCCCTCGCTACTCAATTTCGCCAGCAGTTTGTTCCACGAGGCGATTGCCCAAAAAGACCAAAAGGGAAAGCGCCCAAACCTCCTAAGGTGCAGCACTGACCCGGGGGCCCCCCTGTCCAAGTTGTTGGAAATGCATTTCCCCCCCTTTCCAAAATTTGGGTGGGGGTCTGAAAACCATTTTGAGAACTAATGGCTTGTGCCGACCGAGATGGGGAAAACTCCAAGGCCCCTAAATTTTTTTTTCCCCAAAAAGGGAGTACCACACCTTTATAAATAGGGAGAACTGAAGGGGGGGCCAAATCCCTTTAGCTTATCGGTTTGGTTTCCCAAAATTCACGGCAGCACGGGGGGCGTCCCCGGAGCTGTAACTAAAGGGCCCGGGCCATACATGTTTTTTAAAGGCCCACTGGTGAATGTTTCTTCCTGCCCAGGACAAACCCAACAACTTGGACAGGAGACAGCGCTTTCTCCTCCACGTTGTCAAACTGCTGCTCCTGCGCCAATGTCCGCCTCCTCCTCCTCCTTCACCACCACCATCTCAGCCTCCACAAGAACTGCTCCATCATACCACATGTGTAGGGCAGTTCTACACCTGGCTTGCCTCGGCAAACGAAGTCACACAGGGGAGGAACTGCTCCTCGCCATGCAGGAAGAAATTTATGTGTGGCTTTCTCCGCGCCAACTGCAAATCGGAACCATGGTGACGGACAATGGGAGCAACATGGTGTCCGCGCTGCACAGAGGAGGGATGGTCTATGCGCCCTGCATGGCGCACGTGTTCTATGTGGTGGTGAAAAGGTTCATGAAGTCTTCCACCGATCTTCAGAAGATTTTGAAAATGGCCAGGAAACTGTGCATGCACTTCATCCATTCCTACAAAGCCAGGAACACCCTCCTCGAGTTGCAGCGGCAGAACGGCCTCCCCCAATACACTCTGATATGCAATGTTTCCACCCGTTGGAATTCCAGCCTGCACATGTTGGACCGACTGTATGAACAGAGAAAGGCGATTAACGATTTTTTGATGATCCAGGCGGACAGGAGTACTCCCCTGGGTAACTTTGATGTCAGCCAGTGGCAGCTCATGCGTGACACCTGCCGTTTGTTGAGGCCATTCGAGGAGGCTACGTTATTTGTCAGTCGCCAGGACTACGGGATGAATAACGTCATTCCACTGCTTCATGTCCTGGAACAGATGCTGAAAAATCTGTCTGGGCAGGGGACTGGAGGAGGAGGAGGACATTGGAGCAGAAGCATTGTCTGGTGAAATGAGTGGATTTTCTACCCAGGTGACAAGAGAGGGGACAGGAGCAGCGGGAGGAGGTAGATTAATGAGGAAGATGACCCGCAAGCACCGTGGCGTATACGTGGGAGGAGGCGGGGACCCCCTCGGACCCCACTTGTGCGATGGCCCGCAGATGCTGACAGCCAATATCCCCCCATCCGGGCAGGGGATGACTTTGGCTCTCCGCCTTTGGGGCCCCCTCGCTACCGGCCCAAAAGGGGGAGCCTTTTTCCCAGCATTGAGGGGGGAGGAAAAACTAAAATAATGGGGAAATCCCCCGTAGTCGTTGGCCACTGCTTATGTGCTATCTCCCTCCTCTGCGGGTTTGACCGTGGGGTTTTTCAGCGCTCACTACTAGCCGCGGGCTGGGGGAAGGTGGGGGGGTCGGAGCGTACCACTCCATAGCAGCAACCAAATCTGGAGTCACTGATGAGCCCCCTTTTCACCCCCCTATGAGGAGGGCGTCGCCAGCAAAAGCAGCACAGCCCTGGAAAACCCCTAACCAACAGGTGGTGGCCACTTGGACAGCGTCTCCCCCCCATTAAAGACCCGCTGGACTAGGGGGCACCCAAAAACTGGATGTGTCCCGCAACTTGCCGATTTGCAGTGGAAAGCTTTCCTACCGGCCATTGTGGCATCAAGGGGTTGTTTAGGCGGGGGGGGGCAATCGTTCCCCAAAGGAAAACACGCTTGTCCAGGGGAAATATGGAATGACTCCCTTTTGTCAAGATGAATAGGCGTATTGGCCAGGTTTTCCCACACACCAACCCTTAGGCGTCAGAAAAACACCATGACGCCCACCCAACTGTAGAAATGATTGGGGTTTCAAACTCCTGCCTCAGCCCAAATCTGATGCCGCCCCCCCTGATGCCACACATTGCTGACAGTTTCTCCACTGTCACCAACCTCTTTACCAGGGGCTGATATTTCCCCCACCTCCACATCGGGCCCTTGTGCCCTGTTGACCATGCTGCTGCTGTGGGGTCTGCCGTGACCTTCACACTTTTCATTGTCCCCCCCTGTGGGCCATTCCCGTTTTTTTCCACCCCCGAATTCATTGTGCCACTGTCTGCCTCATGTGCTCTGTGGGTGCTGCCGTGCCTCCCCACTGTTCTTGTCCCACTTTTTGGGCCTTTCCCGTTTTGCCCCCTCCAGAATGTCATTGTGCCACTATCTGACCTCATCTGCTGTGTGGCGCTGCCGTGACCTAACACGTGCATTGTCCCCTCTGTGGCCCCACTCCTGTTTTTTTCCCCTCCCAAAAGTCATTTTGCCCTGTTACCTCATGCTTCTGCGTGGCTGGGCCGTGATACCACTTTGTCATTGT
This sequence comes from Phyllomedusa bahiana, assembly GCA_025379985.1. Classification (NCBI taxonomy): domain Eukaryota; kingdom Metazoa; phylum Chordata; class Amphibia; order Anura; family Hylidae; genus Phyllomedusa; species Phyllomedusa bahiana. The sequence goes on along the minus strand of JAODAL010004707.1, from coordinate 55,188 downwards.
GCCACTGCTACCTCCTGCTTGGTGTGGTGCGCCGTGACCTAAAACTGTGTCATTGTGCCACTGTTGCCTCATGCTGCTGTGTGGTCTGCCTGACCACACACCTGTCATTTTGCCCCCTGTGGGGCCCATTCCTGTTTTTGCCACCCAGAATGTTTTTGTGCCACTTGACCTCATGCTGCTGCTGTGGCTGCCCGTGACCCACACACTGTGTCTTTTTGCCCCGCGACCTCATCTGCGCTGTGGCTGTTGCCGAACCCCCACATGGGCTTGTCCCACCTGTGGCCTACCCCCGTTTTTTTTTTCCCCCTCCAGAATGTCATTGTGCCACTGTTTACCTCAGATGTGCTGTGGCTCTGCAGGACCCACCACCTGTCATTGTGCCACTGTCTACCTCATCTGCTGCTGTGGCTGCTGCCGTGCCCACACCTGTGTCATTTTGCCACTTTCGACCTCATGTGCTGCTTTGGTGCGCCCTGACACACACTCTGTCATTGTGCCACTCTGGGCCCATTCCTGTTTTTGCCAAACCTCCAGAAGGTATTGTGCCCGTCTGACCCCCATGCTGCTGCGTGGCTGCTGCCGTGCGTACACAATGTGTCATTGTCCCACTCGTGGCCCATTCCTGTTTTTTTCAACCTCCGAATGTCATTGGCCCCGGCTGCTCATGCTGCTGCGTGCTGCTGCCGTGCCTCCACACTGTTCATTGTCCCATCTGTGGCCCATTCCTGTTTTTGAACCCCCAGAATGTCATTGTGCCACGTCTACTCATGCTGCTGCGTGGGTCTCCGTGACCTACAACTGTGTCATTTTTGCCACTGTCTGAACTCATGCTGCGCTGTGGCGCTGCCGTGAATACCACGTGTCATTGCCCCCCTTTGTGGCCTATTCCTGTTTTTGCCACCTCCGAAGTCATTTTGCCCCGTTTTTCATGCTCTGCTGTGGCTGCTGCCGGACCCCACACTGTGCTTGTCCCACTCTGGGCCTACCCCTTTTTTTCCACCTCCCAAAAGACATTGTGCACTGCTTACCTATCTGGCTTGGTGCGCCGGGACCTACACACTGTGTCATTGTGCCACTGTCTGACTCCCCTGCTGCTGCGTGGTGCTCCGTGACCACAACTGTGTCATTGTGCAATGTCTGACCTCGCTGCTACTGTGGGGCTGCCGTGACCTACACACGTGTCATTGTGCCACTCTGGGCCTATTTTTTTGAATACTCCATAATTTCTTGTGCCACTATCTACCCTGCGCTGCTTGGGTCTGCCGTGACCTACATACTGTGTCATTGTCCCCCCTGTGGGCCTATTCCTGTTTTTGCCACCTCCAGAATGTATTGTGCCCTGTCGACCTCTGCTGCGGCGTGGTGCTGCCCCGGGCCTAACACTTTTCATGTGCCACTTCTGACCCCATGCTGCTACTGTGGCTGCTGCCCCGGGCCTACACACTGGCATTTTCCACGTTGACCCCATGTGTGCTGTGGCTGCTCCGTGATACAACCTTCATTGTGCACTCTGTGGCCTATTCCTGTTTTTGCCACCCCAGAATTCATTTGTGCCACTATCTGACCTCAGCGCTCTGTGGCTCTGCGGGGGCCTACACATGTGTCATTTGCCACATCTGACCCCATGCTGCTGGTGGCTGCTGCCGTTACCTCCACACTGTGTCTTGTCCCCCCTCTGTGGCCACTCCTTTTTTTGCCCCCTCCAAATGTCATTGTGCCACTGTCTGACCTAGCGCGCTGTGGGTGCTGCCGTGACCTACACACTGTGTCATTTTGCCCCTGTCTGATCATGCTGCTGTGTGGTGCTGCCGTGACCACACCTGTTCATTGTGCCACTTTCGACCTCATGGGTGCTCTGGGCTTCTGCCCGGGCCACACACTCTGTCATTTTGCCCCTTGTGGGCCCGTTCCCCGTTTTTGCCCCTCCAGAAGCATTGTGCCCCCCGTCTACCCATCTGCGCTTTGGGTGCTGCCCTGACCTCCACACTGTGTCATTGTCCCACTCTGTGGCCACTCCTTTTTTTGCCCCCTCCCGAAAATCATTTTGAGACTGTCTGACCTCATGCTGCTGCTGTGGCTGCTGCCCGGACCTACACACTGTGTCATTGTGCCCCTGTTGCCTCATGTGTGCTGTGGCTGCTGCCCGGGCCTACACCCCTGTTCTTGTGCAACATCTGACCTCATGCTGGCTGTGGCTGCTGCCGTGACCTCCCCGTCATTGTCCCCCTCTTGGCCTATTTTCCCGTTTTTGCCCCCTCCAATGTATTTTGTTATTTGCCTCTGCGCGCTGGGCTGCGCCGTGACCCAAACACTGTGTCATTGTCCCACTCTGTGGGCCCATCCTTTTTTGCCACCTCCAGAAGTCATTTTGCCACGTTGACCTCATGCTGCTGCTGGGCTGCGCCCCCCACCTACACACTGGTCTTGTGCCACTTTTGACCTCATGCTGCGCTGTGGGGTGCTACCCCCGACCAACCCTTGTTTGTGCCACTCTTGGCCTATTCCCCGTTTTTTTAGACCCAGAATTTTATTTTGGCCCCGTCTGACCCCGTCTGCTGTGGGTGCTGCCATGGGCCTCCACACGTGTCATTGTCCCACTCTGTGGCTATTTCCCGTTTTTGCAACCTCCGAATGCATGTGCCACTGCCCGACCCATGCTGCTTGCTGGGCTGCTGCGTGACCCACACACTGTGTCAATGTGCCACGTCTGACCTCATGCTGCTGCTGTGGGTCTGCCGTGACCCCCCACACTGTGTCTTGTCCCCCCTGGGCCTTCTCCCGTTTTGGGCCCCCTCCCGAATGCCCTTGTGCCACTTTCTGACCCCATGTGCTGTGTGGCTGGGCCGTGACCTCCCACTGTTTCATGTCCCCTCTGTGGGAATTCCGTTTTTTCCCCCTCCAGAATGTCATTTTGCCCCCTGTTGACCCCATGCTGCTGCGGATGCTGCCCCGACTACACACTGTGTCATTGTGCCCTGCCTGACCTCTGCTGCTTCTTGGCGCTGCCGGACCCTTCGCACTGTGTTTTTGTCCCACCTGTGGGCCTACTCCCCGTTTTTTGCCACCTCCAAATGTCATTGTGCCCTGCTGACCTCATGCTGTGCGTGGGTGCTTCCGTGTCCTACACACTCTGTCATTGTGCCACTGTCTGACCTCATGCTGCCTCTGTGGCTGCTGCCGTGACCTACACACTCTGTCATTGTGCCACTGTCTGACCTCATGCTGCTGCTGTGGCTGCTGCCATGACCTACACACTGTGTCATTGTGCCACTCTGTGGCCTACTCCTTTTTTTGCCACCTCTAGACTGTCAATGTGCCACTGTCTGACCTCATACTGCTGCTGCTGTTGATGCTGTCAACTCCACACTGTGTGATTGTGCCACTCTTTGGCCTACTCCTGTTTTGCCACTCCAGAATGTCATTGTGCCACTCTCTGACCTCATGCTGCTGTGGCTGCCGCCGTCACCTCCACGCTCTGTCACTGATGTTGCCACCTGAGCCCTCAGCTTGTTTTTTTCCAGCTGTCGCTGCCATGACTTTATCAGGCTACATTCCCCCTTCAGTTTTTTGGTTAGTTTTGCTCTCTTACGTGCCCAGGGAATTTTATAGTGAAGCGATTCTAAGAGCGGCGGCAGTCATGTGCGTGTCATACTAAAACACAACATTGTATGAAGACTAAACCAAGCTCCCTCTGCATATTTAAGCATGGCACAATGTTCTACAGCACCCTGCAGGCACTGTGTAGCCTGGAAATAGCTGTTTTTTAATGTGATTCGTCCCGATGTAATTCGGAACGAAATTATTTTTTGTCGGGAAATTCGGCGAAATGAGCGAACCGAATTTCGAGAAATTCGCCCATCTCTAATAATAATGCCCCCTTTTTGCCCCCTTATCTGTAATAGTGTCCATCTATATTCCTTTTTTCCCAGTTTATGCCTCCTTTGTTCACTTTTTTCTCTTCTCTCATTTTCTGTTGTGCAGAGTTAAATCCAAACTTAAATGTTTCTTGTCTAACCCAGGAGGATGTGCAGCTCTACCCTAAGAAAATTAAAATAGACAAATTGCCAAGTCTTGGTAGTATACACCCCATGTCCTAAGGGAATTAAGTTATATCATAGGCAAGCCCCAATTTTCAATATTTATGGATTGCATAGTAATGGGGTATGTTCCAAAGAATTGGTGCTTAGCAATGTGGTGGCAATATTCAAAAATGGGTCAAAAAGTGAGCTTGGAAACTATATGCTGGTAAGTTTGGCATCTGTTGTAGGTAAATTGTGTGAAGGTTTGCTTAGAGATGCTATCATGGAGTATCACATTAAAAATAAATGTAGAACTCTGTTCCAACATGGGTTTATAAAAGATTGGTCCTGTAAAACTAATCTCATCAGCTTCTATGAGAAGGTCAGTTCTAGACTGGATCAGGGTGAGGCTTGTGATGTCACATTTCTGGATTTTTCTAAAGTATTTGATACTGTGTCACATAAAAGTTTGGTAAGTAAAATGAGAATGCTTGGATTGGGGAGAATGTTTGTAAGTGGGTAAGTAACTGGCTCAGTGACAGAAAAAAAGGGTGATGATTAATGGTACATAGTTGGGATGGATCCCTGTTAATAGTGGGAGTACCACTCGGGTCAGTATTGGGCCCTATCAGTTTCAATATATCTAATAATGACCTTACAGAAGGATTGCACAGTAGCATATCAATCTTTTCAGATCATACTAAACTGTGTAAAGTACTTATCAAAATAAAGGATAACACAGTATCTCACAAAAGTGAAAACACATTTTGTCAATATTGTACTATTTATTTTTATGGTTCAACCCTGACAACATAATACTTTGATACAACGTAAAGTCATCAGTGTATAGCTTGGATAACAGTGTAAAATTGCTGTGCCCTCAAAATAACTCAACACACAGCCATTAATGTCTAAACAGCTGGCAACAACAGTGAGTGCACTCCAAATTAAAAATGGACTCATTGTGCCCAAAGTGTCAATATTTTGTGTTGCCACCATTATTTTCCTGCAGTGACTTATCTTTCATGGGCATGAAGTTCACTAGAGCTTCACAGATAGCCACTATAATTCTCTTCCACTTCTCCATGATGACATCACAGAGCTGGTGAATGTTAGAGACTTTGCGCTCCTCCACCTCCCGTTTAAGGATGCCCCATAGATGGTCAATCGGGTTAAGGTCTGGAGACATGCTTGTACAGTCCAGAACCTTTACCCTCATTTTCTGTAGCAAGGCAGGGGTTGTCTTGGAGGGGTGTTTGTGGTCTTTATCATGTTGGAATACTGCCTTGCGGCTCTTTTTCCAAAGGGAGGGAATATGCTCTGCTTCAGTATGTTACAGTGCATGTTGGCATTCATGACTTCCTCAATGAACTGTAGCTCTCCACAGCTGGCAGCATTCATGACACTCCCACCACCATGCTTGACTGTAGGCAAGACACATTTGTCTTGCCTACTCCTCACCTGGTTGCCGCCACACATGTTTGACACCATCTGAACCAAATAAGTTTATCTTGATCCCATCAGACCACGGGAAAAAGTTCCAGTAATCCATAATTTGCTTGTTTTCATCAAACAGTGATGTGGGCTTTCTTGTTCATCATCTATGGAAGAGGCTTCCTTCTGGGACAACAGCGATGCAGAATGCAGCGTATGGTCTGAGCAATGACAGGCTGACCCGCCACCCCTTTGACCTCTATAGCAATGCTGGCAGCACTCATACGCCTATTTGTTTTTGCCTTCCTCTGAATCAACACTGTATGACGATAGACTAGACTGGATGAACATTTGTCTTTTTCCAGCTTTACAAACTATGCAACTATGCAACGTTGAGGAGGTCAGAGAATCAACAGAGACAGCGTAATGCAATAATGTAATTGCATGAGGCCAATGATGTCTTAAGCAAGCACCCAAACCAGAGTGTCTTTCTGCTCCTTCATAGTTTCCAACTATATCTGCATCCTGAGGATGTGGATACAATTAAAAGTAGCACTTACTTGGGCCACCAGGAAAAAAATTCAGGGTGTGTGCTTCAGATGCCTGATAAAGCACTGACCATAGCAACTATGGAACCTGCCAGGCAATGGGGCATCTGCCTGGTTTTTATCTCCTTTCCAATGCACCTGGAGCCTTGGGTGGTTGCCTGCCCTGCATGCCCCAAAGACCAGCCCTGGCGTTGCCGGTTCCATGCAGAGGTTGGGAAGACATGCTTTGAAATCAAGGAGAAGGTTTTATGAGATAAAAGTACATATACCAAAATCTGCTGATTACTTGACTATTCTATGAGTAAGACCATCACTTTCATAAAATAATTTATTTACTTTGTCATTAATATGATCATGTGTAGTGTTTTAGCACAGATAGTGAAATAAATTTAGTTTTCATATAATATACGGTACAATATATGGACACCTTTTTATTTTATTGTTTTATTTGCTTCCAAAATTCAAACTTAAGCATCTTTCTAAATTGTCTTCATTAAAAATTTCCTAATATTTTGCTGTTGTGGAGTAAAAGTTTATCACCTAGCTGCTGGTCTTGCTGAAGCTACCCACTATTTTTTCTGTGTTCCCTTCTTCTGTCAGTGGTAAAGGTAAAAGTAGGGAGGGACAGGAAGGTTGTACATGACAGATCAGAGCATAAAGATGGGAAGAAAATCCAAGGAGGATAATCCAAGTAGTTCTTTTTTAGAAAGTAATTAATAGGAGTATGATGAGAAGTACTGATATTTGCATTTAGATTGCATAGATTGGTCTAGCTTAAGTCTGGGCCCAGAGATTTATTGAAAGGACCTTTAACATTTAACTAGATGTTGAGTGCCATAGACTTATAATGTCCAGGTGGTCCACAACTAACTCTGCAAGACTGTTTTAAAATAGTCTTGCAGAGTTTTCTGCTACATGGTAATTGTGCCGCTTAATGAGACCTGTATGTACAGATTAGCAGGAAACCTCCCAGCTTTCTGCATCCCAGCTTCAGTGGTCAAATGATCACTGGGGCTTGGTAGCTGCAGATGCTGCTGTGTCTTGTGAGACCAAGATCAGCTCTGAATTGAGTTCTGGAGGTTGTATTTTCTAGGGATACTATATAAACTTGAGCCACAGGGAACATCAGCAAAAACAGTGTTGTAAAGTTTTCTGACTTTATGAGGGGCAAGATTTGTTAAGAGCATAAAAATAAAGACACAAAAGAAATTATTAAAAATAACCATTGACAATGGCAAGTTTTAGCCGCATTCCAAGGACCTTGTCATCTGTTTTTAAAACAGAATGGAAAAGTGACACTATTACAAATTGTATTTTAGTGACACTTTTGCTGTGAAAAAAATGAACAGAAAAATTTGAAAACAAATCTTTCTTTTTTACTATCTTCCTTCATATTTGTATTTAAAAAAAAAGAAACAAATGTAAAAATTACATAAAAATAAAGTCTTATGTACCATGAAATAAAGACAAGAAGTATAATATAGTAATCATGCACAAGAAAGGGTTATAGCATTAAACCCTTAATGTACTAAAGGAAATCACACGGTGCCTGCACAGGAAGGAGTGTAAACATCCCAGTTAGGAACTAGTCACTGCTGTGAATGAGCTTACTGTAAGTTTGATAATAACTTCTTTTAGTATTATTATATAACAAGCTATATAATTACACACATTTAAATATACCAATGAAACATGTTTTACAGCATGGGCTGTAAGGGGTTGTTTCTCAAAGAATATTGCTTATAGCATAGTCAAATCCAATCCCAAATTATGTTTATTTTCTATATTTACACTAAAGGCGACATCTATGAACGTTGGTGCTGACAGACCAGTTCTAAATAGCTTTAAGGTATAGCTTTAAGGTAGTGTAGAATGCACCAGAATGTATGAACCTGCAGTTCATACATAAAGGCGTATTGTAGTGCCACAATGAGAACTCAGGCTCAGGCACCAGTTTTAACCTGGTCTGGCTATTCTAACTATTATGTGCCTAGGTTTGGCGTCAAACATTCATAAATGTGTCCAATTCTACGAATGTCATGTGACACCCCCCCAGAATGGCCCAAAGTTCATACTGTTCATACATCTATAGAACAGGGCTATGAAAGCTTTTTGGTGTAAAGTACGCCAGAAAAGTTTTGCAGCCCCGTTCATACATGTCGCCCTAAAAATTAATTTCACATGTACCTATTATGTATTGTAACCAATAAAAATATAGTGCTAAAATGTGGGAATATTTTATTACAGTGTACAGTGCAAGTCTGGGCAATGATATTTATTGATCTTCAAATAATTAATGGTTTCCATGATTTTGGAATAGTTACAGTTCTATTACAAATAATGAAGAGATGTTTCGTTATTACAGAAAATCATTTATGATCAAAGTTGAATGGGGAGTACTCATATCAGCATTTAGAATACATAGATTGGTATAGTATATGAAAAATTCATCAACCATTTTTTTTTACATTTTTTCTCATCTTTAACGTTAGCTAATAGTTTAGTCACTTTATTACCCTGCCACTAACGCAAAAGTTTAAGTAAAGCTTTAGTAAAGCTCATATTTACTTTGCATAGTTAAATAAAATTACCATTATGTCTTTGATGTTTATTTAGTCATTAAAATGTCAGAGAGCGAATTTTCATTTTCATTCTTAAAAAATCACATTTTGTTTGAGATTTCCCTAATTTTGCTTTTTTATTTATTTATTTTTTGATCTATGGACACATGGTTTGTTTTTTTGAATTAGCTCTTTATCAACCAAAGATAAATCAATTCAGTAAATGTTGTGAGGATTGAAGACAGTGAAATCCCATTATGCTGCATGAAACACTTTTCAAACATCATAGCTCTTCTTTAAATGAAATGTCTCTTAAGTCTGAGTCTTTATCATAAATGCTTAGATTTTTTTCTTTATTCAAAGAAACGTTATTGGAAGTTGAATACAGCAAAAAGATATGAATCAACAAGAATTTGACTATCTAAATAGAATAAAAGAGCAATATAGCAATTATACAAAACAATATCAAGATTTCCACGTTTATAGGATCCAATACATAGCATCTCTAGAAGATAATTATAAATGGAACTCGCAAGGAAAATCAGAGAGAAGAAAAAGAGAAATATGGGTAGGAAGGAGGGAAAAAGGAAAAAAGAGGAAAAGAGGAGGGAGGAGGAGGATCTTGGAGGATGAAAAATAAACAATAAGGAGAAGAGAACTCCAATGTCGTAACCACAATCTATAGTGAGAAAGTTAATGTTACGATTGCTTTACCTGTAAAGTGCGGGAAATGCAGGCAAGTGTTAGACTTGGATGATGGGTGTAGTGGTGGTGTGTGCACCAGTGCTTGAAAGAAGAACACAACTCACAACTTGGAAGATCTTGTTGGTGCTACTCATGGCACTTCACTTAAAGGATATTACAATGCTTCACAGTTCTTATTGACACAGGACAACTCAGCATAGTAATCTTCTTACACACTGCAATTGCTCCCCAGGCAACTCCTCTCTAGACCTCTTATTAATCAGCCTCCCTCTACACTCTAGTCACAGGGACAATCTGTGCCCAAGGGCCAGCATCACTCCTTGACGCACTGTCCAAGACAATCTATTCTAGCCTGCTTACTTTCATCTCTCTGTCCAGGACAGTTCCCCATTCTGTCCTCTGAGGTCACACTGTGAACTGTCTTTGTTCTTGCTCTTTTCTCTCTTTGGACAATTCTGTGAGTCTGGAGCTGATGGAATAACTCTTTTGCCTGTTGTATTCCACTGTCGGTTAGTGGGAAGGAAGATTTCCTTTACTTCTGGAACAAGTAGGTGGAAACTGCTCTCACTGCAACTCTGAAAGAACTCTCTAGAAGCTGACAGGCTTCCCTTTTTAACTGTGTAACTTCTGCAATCTCTCTCCTTAGCCTCACACTGGTTAGTTACTTGCCCAACTGCACTCTCCCCGCTTAATCCCTTTCAGGCCTAAACAATGATACTGCAATAGATATACATACATATATACACACCTCCCTCCTTACAACCCAACATAATAATTATGGAGGGTATAGTAATTTTTACAAAGGTAGTGTAACATAAACCAAAAATAGCTGACACTAACATGGTCCCATGGAACAGGAGGCGGCCTGAGAGAAGATAAGGAATTGTCAATTAGGTGTATGAGCGGTACATATCATAATCACAAGAAAAAAAACTGCTGCAGGTCCGTATGTGTCAGTCACAGGCTGCAACTGATTCACTTCAGACTTTCCTCCATACATTGAATGGAAGTCTTTGAACCAGTCTTGGAATTATAGCATTGGCCGCAATTAGTAAGAAGGAGACCAGATGGTATTTCAGAGAGGTTGGCTCATTTTAAAGGGTAACTTCAATAACTTTCTGGATAATCTGGATGACTTTCAAATAAAAAAAGTTGTAAAGGTAAGCACCCATCAACATGGTTGATATCGCTGCTTACTCCTTGTCACTCCTCCAGTATCTATCCGATACAAGGATTTCAGCAGGGTTATAACTCTGTACCATCTGGTCAAGATCTTAGAGTTTAGACCCAAAATTTTGATAAAGAAAGAAATTAGTGAATCAAAACGAAAGGAACCTGTATACCAATTAACCAACTGAGATGGATCTTTGGCCAATTTCCATTCCCAAATAATCTGAAATGTGAGCTGTGTTGAGGTATCTGTTTTAGTAAGCAAACTGTATATTCCAGGCAAGAGATGTTTTCTATGAATATATTCCTTGAAGACAACTAATACCCAAATGTAAAAAGTAATAGATTCAATTTCCGAAATTCATTTCGTTCACTTCGTCGAATTTTCGAGGCAAAAAATAACTTCGTTACCGGAATTACTTCGCACGAATCACGTTAAAAAAACAGCTATTTCCAGGCTGCACATAGCCTGCAGGGTACAGTATGAACGTTTGTGCCATGCTTAATATCTGCAGAGGAGCTTGTTTGGTCTTCATACAATGTTTCGTTTTTATATGACAACGCACTGACCAGCCGCCGCTCTTAGAAACGCTTCACTATAAAATTCCTGGCACTTTAAGAGGCAAAAACTGACCAAACAACTGAAGGGTGAATGAGCACTGAAAAGTTAGCGAGCGACAGCTGGAAAAAAACTAGCTAGATGGCTCATGGCAAACTCATTTGAAGAGTGTGGAGTGACGGCGGCAGCCACATCAGCATAGTCAGAAGTGCACAATGACATTTCTGGAGTGCAAAAACAGGATAGGCCGACAGATGTGGGAACAATTACACAGTGTCCTAGTTCAACAGCAGCAGCCAAAACCCAGCATGGGGTCAACCATGGCACAAGGGAACACGGGTTGGTGGGTCCCCAAAAGAAAGCCCACAGCAGCGCATGAGGCCCAGACAGTGGCACAATGAAAACAGTTTTAAAGGTCACACCAGCAGCCACGGGCACCCAGCATGAGGCAGACAGGGCAAAAATGCCCAACAGTTGGGGGTTGGGTTCCCCCAAGAAAAGCGGGCCCAAAAGCGGGCAATGGGGTTTCGGGGACAGGGGGCAAAATTTAAAAAATTGGTGGGTTCGGCCCCAAACAGATGAGGCCGGCATTTGGCAAAAAATGGAAACATTTGGGTAGGTAACGGCGGGGGGGGCAGCTGAGGTCGGGTTTGTGGCCACGGGAACTTTTGTTTAGGCACGGCAGCACCCATGAGGTCGGGCGGGGCACAAAAAACATTCTGGAGGTGGCAAAAACAGGGGTGGGCCCAGAGTGGGAAAAGGGGACCCAGGGGTGTAGGTCACGGAAAGCGCCACAGGAAAACCAGCATGAGGTCAGACAGTGGCAAAAATTTAAAAGTGGTGGGGCCCCAGGCCCACAGCCACAGCGCAGAAAAGGCAACGGGCACAAAGCACGGGGTGTGGGGTAGGAAAGCAGCCAAAACAATAAGCATGAGGTAAACAGTGGCACAATGCCCTTTATTGGAGGGGAAAAAAAAACCAGGAGAAAGGCCACATTGGGAAAATAAACAGTGTGTAGGTAAACGGAAAGCACATTTATGAGGCAGCCAGTGGCACAATGACACAGTGTGGGGTTCCCGGCGCAGCCACAGGGGAGAAATGAGGTCAGAAAGGGCACAATGCCCCGAGTGTGTAGGTAAAGGGCCCAGCAGCCCCCGCAGCACCCGAGGTCAGACATTTGGGCCAAAAAATGCCCCTTTTTTTTTTCTTGGGGGTTTGGCAAAAACAGGAGTGGGCCCAAAAGGGAGTGGGAAAATGACACAGTGGGGTAGGCACGGAAAGCACCCCACAGGAACACATGGGGTTTCGGGGGACAGGGGCCCAAATGAACAGTGTGAAATTTCCCGGAAAGCAGCCCAGCAGCGGAAAAGAGGTCGGGGACGTGGAAACAATGACCAGGGTTTGGGAAAACCGGCACACCCACAGCAGCAGCATGGGGCCCCGCCAGGGGCACAATGAAATTTGGGGAGGTGGCAAAAAATAATTGGGCCACTTTGGGGGGAAAAATGACCCATTTTGTGTAGGTCCCCCAGCAGCCACGGGAAAAGCAGCATGAGGTCAGACAGTGGCAAAAATCACATTTTGGAGGGGGGAAAAAAAAAAGGATTAGGCCCCCAGAGGGGGACAAGGGAAAACAGGGGTGAAAGGTTTCATGGCCAAGCCAGGGGGACCGAAATGAGGTCGGGACATTTTCCAAAATTTCAAAAATTCTGGAGGTGGAAAAACGGGAGAAGGCCAAAAGGTGGAAAAATGAAAAAAGTGTGGGGCCCACGGCGCACCCAACGGGGAGCAGAATGGGGCATCCATTTGGCAAAAAATGACACAGTGTGGGGGCCAAGCACCCGCACATAAAGGTAGACAGTGGGCAAAAATGAAAACAGGGGTGAAAGGGTCACGGAAAGCAGCAAATGGGTTTCAGACAGGGGCACAATAAAACCCGGTGTTTTAGGTCACAGCGCACCCACAGCCAGCATAAAGGTCAGGCCCGGGGGCCAACAAGGGACAAAAGTGGAAAGGCAGGGCCCAGCAGCCACGCGCACATAGGCCAGACAGGGGGGCAAAAGGACCGTTGGTAGGTCACAGCAGCGGGCCCCCCCAGCAGCGGGCATGGGGCCCAAGAAGTGGCAAAATAAATTTCTGGAGGGGGGAAAAAAAAACGGGGAGTAGGCACAAGTGGGCAATGCCCACAGTGGGGTGGTCACGGCAGCAGCAGAAAGATTTCAGAAAGGGGGAAAAAATGACATTCGGGAGGTGGCAAAAACGGGAGTAGGCCACGGGGTTGGGAAAATTTGACACAGTGTGGGGGTTTCAGGGCCCAGCACCCCACAGCAGCGGGCAAAAATAGACATGGCACAATAAACACAGTGTGGGGGCAGGGTGGCAATACCGGGCCCCTGGTAAAGATGGTTGATGCCAGATGGGAAATTTGCACAGATGTGGGGCATGGGGCGGGTGGGGGCATAAACCCAGTGGAAGGTTTTTGAACCCAGACCCCCTTTCCCACATTTTTTGGGTGAGGCCCCATGGAGATGTATTCTGAGGGCCAAAAGGCATTGGTTTTTGGTGGAAAACCTGGCCGATCCAGCCGTTTCCCTTCTTGACAAAGGTCTGTTCGTTCCAAATTTCCCGGGGAAAAAGGGGTTTTTCCCCTTTGGGGGCTAACAAAGGCCCCCCCCAAACACTGAAAAAACCCGTTCTTTTAAAAACCACATTTATTTGGCCGGGCGGGGCAGTTTCTCCATGCAAACTGGCAATTTGGGCCACACATCCATTTTTGGTTTTCCAAAAGTAGTCCTCGGATTTTTCTAAGGGGGTGGCACCCCGGCTGCCAAGAAAAGGCCCCACCCCCTTTTGGGTTAGGGACTGTTTCCGGCCCCTTGTGCTGCTGCCCCTGGGGACAAACCCCCTCACAGGCGGGGAAGGAAGCTGCCCCTTCAGTGACCCCAGATTTTGGGTTTTCTGCAATGGAGCTGGTATTTGGCTCCTACCCCCCCCCATCCCCGAAAGCCCCCGGGAATTTAGTACGTGAGCGCGGGGAAACCCCTCGGTCAGACCTGCCCAGAGGAGGGACGATGCCGCACTTTGGCCCAGGGGCCAACTGATTAGGAGGTTTTCCCCAATAGTATTTGAGTTTGTTTCCTCCCTCTCAATAGCTGTGAAAAAGGCTCCCCTTTTTTGGGTGGTAGCGGGGCCAATAGGGTTTGGGGAGCCCCAAATCATCCCTCTTTCCCGGGTGCCGAATATTCGGCTGGCATAGCCAGGCCCAAAAAAGCATCCCGCAGGCCCCTCTGCAAAGTGACTCCCAGGGGGGTCCCCGCCTCCCAAATTTTTTCTTTAAAAACTGCCACGGTGGGTTTTGGGGGCATCTGCCTCGTCTTCCTCATTCCCTCCCCCCCCTCCAATGCCCTGCCCCCTCTCTTGTCAAACCCGGGGGAAAAAAACCCCCTCATTTCACCCCGACAATGTTTTTTGCTCCAAATTTTTCCCTCCTTTCCCCCTTCTCCATTTTCAGTCCCCACTGGATCCCTGTGGCCACGGGTGGGAGTCCCACGTCTCCAGTCCCCTGCCCAGACAGATTTTTCAGCATCTGTTTTCCAAAGGCATGAAGCATGGAATTACGTTATTCATCCCGTATTCCCCCGGCGCTGACCAAAAAAAACGTCGCCTCCTCGAAAAGGGCCCCAAAAAAAACGGGAGGTGTCACGAAGACTGCCACTGGCTTAAAATTTAAAGACACAGGGAAACTTTTGTCTGCCTGGATCATCAAAAAATCGTTTAATTGGCCTTTCTCCTTTCCATCGTCGTCCAACAAGGTTTCAGGGGAATTTCCCAAGGGTGGGAACACCGAATTTAGAGGTGTTTTTGGGGGGCCGTTCTGGGGGCTTTCCAAGGAGGGTGTTCCTGGGTTTTTTAAAAGAATGGGTAAATTTCAAGCAAAAGTTTCCCGGCCATTTTCAGAATCGCTGGAAAAAGGCGGTTTGGGAAGGGAATTCCCGGAAAACCTTTCAACCCAAACCCAAAAGAAAAACATACGCCATGCCCGGGCGCATGGGGCCAAACCCCCTCTAAGCAGCGCGGGGCACCATTTCCCCCTCCCCTTGTCCCTCACCATGGTTCCCCATTTTTATTTTGGGACGGAGGGAAAACCACAGATCGAATTTTTTGCTGCATTTACGCGGAAAACCAGTTCCTCCCCGGGGTAAATTTTGTTTTGCCGGGGCAAGCCAGGTGGGAGAACTGCGGGGGAAAACCCCTTTTTGCCCACCCCATGTGGGATGATGGAAACAGTACTTGTGAAGGCTGAGATGGTGGGGGGTGGTGGAGGAGGAGGAGGGGGCTTGGGCGGGGACACCCAGTTTGACAACTGGAGGGGGAAAGGGGGCCCCCCGTCCCCTGTCCAATTTGTTTTTGTCCCTTTTGGGCCCGGAAGCCTTTAACCCGTGGGCCGGGAAAAGGGGACATGAACGGCCCGACCTTTACACTCCAAAACGTCCGCGCACTTGTGCCCCCTTGGAACCCAAAACGGGATAAAAAGGGGACGGCCCAAACCTTCCTTTTTCTACATATTTAGAAGTGCAGGTACTCCCCTTTTTTGGAAAAAAAATTACGGTTTGGGAAACTCCCCAAATTCGGTGGGCCAACCCCATTTTTTTCCTCTGATGGTGCAGGCCCACCAATTGGAAAGGGAGGGACGGGCAGTCCCCAAAAACTTGGACGGGAAACCCAGGGTCGCTCCCTGCACCCTTGGGGATTTTTTTGGCAAATTACTGTTTTTTCTTTGTTTTTCCCTCGCTGAACGACTGTTTGGTTCCAGGGGGTAGGAGACGGGGGGAGCTTTGGGGACCGGGGGGGAAATGTTGTCAAAGAGAAACGACCCCTGCAGAGGGGGGTGGAGCCTTGCTGGTTTGAATGGAATGCGTGCCACGGGGCCCTCTGCTGCTGCTGTGCTGGGTGGGGCCCAGGAATGGACCACCACATCTGACCCCCCAACGTTTCTCCAAGGCCCCCCGGATGGGGGGACCCCCTGATGTTTTTTCGCGGGGCCCCCGTGGTCCCAACGTTAGCTCCCGGGGCCGCGCTTCCCAATTTTCTGCCACAGATTCTACTATCCCCCATTTTCCCCGGCTCCCCGGTTTTTAAAGCAAAAAACTGCCACACCCGCCGAGTGGGTTTTTTACCCCCAAACGCTCCGCACGAGGACTACCCCCGCCGCCCCCGCGGGAAGCCCCTTTTCCCCCGTACATTGGGGGAACCTCGAAGCGGGTTTTTTTACCCCCGTGGCCGCTTGGCCCCGACCCCCAACTGCTGCAAAACCTGCTAAAACTCAGGGCCCCCACACGCCCCAACTTTCGGTGCGCCCTGCTAACCCGCAGTTTGACCCCCCTTCCCCCTGACTTGATGAACCCTTTTTGCCCTCCCCCAGTCCCAATGGGGTGGGTACTTTAATCATCATCTATTTGTTTTTTCATGCCCCCCTGTTTGTCCTAAATCAACGGTTTTGGGTTTATGCAAAAGGCTGCGCCCCCCAAAAACAGGGAACCCCTCCCTCCCCACTCTAAAACATCTTTTATTTTGCTCCCTTATTTGGAAAGGGAAGCGGGGGGAAAATTTTAACCCCCAAATTTTTCTCCCTGCCCAAAAAAAGCTGGACTGCCCCCTAAAAATTGTTAAATCCCCCTTAATTTAGTGGGCTGAGCGTAAAAACCACATAGAAAGATATCGGCCTGGGGAAAAACCCGGGGGGGACAGAGGCGGGTTGGGGACGGGGGGGGGCCGCTGACCCGCCCCCCGGGCCAGGGCCAAAAAATGGGGGGGGTTTTCTGACATTCCCACCGACCCCGGGCGGGGGGTTTGTCAATGTCCTCGGGGGAAGAAAGTGGATAAACCTGTCAACCAATAAAACCCAAAAGGATTGCTGAACAAAAACCCCCCGGCCGCAAGATGACAGCAGCTTTTTTTGACCCCAAACCAGTGCCCCCCTGCGCGACTTCCCCCTTGCTGTGCGGCGACAGGGGCCCCTGCTCCAGGAATGTTTTTTTGGCCTCTGCCACTCGCGGGTAAAAGGCCTTTGCCACCCTCTGTCTGACATCCCGTTTGTTCTAAAAAGTAAGAAAAGGGTTTGTAAAGAAATTTTTATTTAAAAATACACCCCCTTTGTATTTGACCCCCCAAAAATAAACCCCCACTAAGAAGCTTGGGAAACCCTTGGATAAAAAATTGCACTACAAAGGGGGCGGGAAAAAAAAAATTGGGACTTGTATTCCCCTTTTAAAAAACCTGTGAAATTTTACTGAATAAAAAAGCACAAACACCCTTAAAAAACCTTTCAAAAAAGAAAAAAGCTACAAAATTTTCCCTTTGGTGGGGGGTTGGAAAAACAAATTTTCTTTTATTTGGGGAAACAACAGCAAAACAACGCAAAATTAAAACCCCTTTGGAGGGAAAATTTTGCGCAAAAGAATTGAGCGCGGGAAAATACAAACTTTGTGCGGGGTTACTTTTTGGGTTTTTCTAGGGTACACAACAAGAAAAAAAAATTGTAAAAAAACCTTCGCTTTAATTATCTACAGGAAAATTGTTTTTTTTTGGGCCCGGTAAAAAAAGACGGTTTCTTGGGGGTCCCCAAAACCCAGCAGAACAACGCTTAATTAACCCCTGGATGAAATTGCGCAAAAAAATTTTGAGAAACCCGGGGAAACTCCTAGCTTTGTAGCGTTTACAATTGGTGTTTTCTTCCTACACAACAAGAGAAAAAAATTGAAATTTAACCTTCGTTTTGAATTTTTGCTACGGAAAAAATTGAAATTTTTTGGGGGTTTGAAAAAGACAGTTTTTTTGGGATCACAACAGAAAAGCAAAAACGGCTTAATTAACCCCGGGAAAAAAATTTGGGCGCAAAAGAAATTGAGAAAGCCGGGAAACAAACCCCCAGCTTTTTTAGCGTGTAAAAATTTTGTGTGTTTTCTACGCCCCACAACAAAAAAAAAAAAATTTTGAAAATTAACCTTCGCTTGTAAAATTTAAATGCTACAGGAAAATTGAAAATTTTTGGGGGGTAAAAAAAGAGGGTTTCAATTTTTTTTTCCCACGGGCACAAAAAAAATGTTTAAAAATTTTAAACCCCGGATTTAATTGCGCAAAAAAAATTGAGCACCCGGGGAAACTACTATTTTTGTAGGGGAAAACAATTGCGTGTTTTCACGCAAACCCCAAAAAGGGAAAAAAAAATTGAAAATTAACCTTCGTTTTGGAAAAATTTATGTACAGGAAAATTGTTTTTTTTTGGGGGGAAAAAAGAGGGTTTTCCCTGGAGTCACAACACAGCAAAAAAAAACCGTTTTTTTAACCCCTGGATGAAAAATTGCGCAAAAAAATTGAAGCGGGAAAAAATAGTTTGTAGCGTGTTAAATTGCATTTTCTAGCTAACAACAAGAGAAAAAATTGAATTAAACCTTCCTTTGGAATTTGTACAGGAAAATTTTAATTTTTTGGGGGAAAAAAAGACGGTTCTTGGGGTCACAACGCAGAGAACAACGTTATTAACCTTGGATTTTAAATTGCGCAAAAAATTGAGAGCAGGAAACTACAGCTTTGTACGTGTTACAATTGCGGTTTTTATGTACACAAAAGAAAAAAAATTTGAAATTATTTTTTGTAATTTATGCTACAGGAAAATTGATTTTTTTGGGCTTTAAAAAAAGAGGTTTTTTGGAGTCAAACAGCACAGAAAAACGTTAAATTTAAACCTGGTTTAAAATTTGCGCAAAGATTGAGCACCAAAAATGAAGTGGTATTTGTATTAAAAAAACGCTGTTTTTTAAATGAATAAAACAGAAACTGGCTTAGATGCCCCTTGGATATTCAATGTGCTGTGAGCAGATAGCATTAACATGTATATGCACTGGACTTCAGATCCAATACACTAAAAAATCAGAAATAAAACATTAAGAGAAGCAGTCTCTGAGACAAGCTGAGACACCCCACAAAAATCGCTGTATAAAAATCAGTTCTTTCAGTAACAATCAGCCGCGGCAGCACCTTCCCTGATCAGTACAGTGAGAGCGGTATGAGCTCCCAGCGTCGCGCCCGGACTTATATAGTGCGGTGACGTCACAGAATCCCGCCGGTCTCTAATTGGCTTCATCTCTGCACATGTAATGCAGGCTAATGCCTTCCTCCTCCCAGAGTGCTTTGCCCCATGTAGCGCCATGTGCTCGCAACCATTTTATCAATCAAAAAGCACACTTCGTTCACCCGAAGTACCCCAAACTTCGACTTCGTTCAGAACCGAAGTTTTCCTGAAATTCTAAACGAATTCCACTTCGTTAGAATCGATTCGCCCATCTCTAGTAATAAGGCATCTATGAGGATCTATTGATTTTTGTAAGTAGAATAAAGACTACACAAATAATAACAGTTCGGTCTAGGCAAGAATGAGGAACTGGGATCTGTCTCCAAGATTTCTCTCGTGCTTCCCCCGTACAATGGAACTCATTGCCCCAACACATCAGACCCTCCTCCACTTTCACCATCTTAAAAGCAACCTGAAAACCCATCTCTTCAGGATTGCCTCTAACTTACAACAACTCTGCTGTCACTATACCCTCCACAAACATGTCTACCCCTCACCTTCTATCTCTTTTCCCCTTCCTTGTAGATTGTAAGCATTCGCGGGCAGGGTCCTCTCTCCCTCTGTACCAGTTGTTAGTCATCTATTGTGATGATTGTGCTTGTTTGACTATGTTATTTGTGTAAGTTTTTTGACCCAGTCTTCAGATTTCAAATCTGAACTCAGGTCTATGGGGATGATTTACAGTCAGATCTGTATAAATTCTAAATACCGAATCCGATAAAAAATCCAACACTAAGTCACAGTCGTGTAGATGCAGCTTAAATGGGAAAAAATTTAATAATTTTAAATTTTTGAAAACACTTTTTTTATTGTAATTTTGGTCCCCCAAGGGACTTGAAAATGAGATTACTTGATCGCTAATACTATGTACTGCAGTATAAAGTCATTTATCTGATCTCCTATTACACCCTGCTTTTATTAGGCTCCCAGTTGCTTTGCTAATCAAACAGCACTCTTGTACATGGGGCCCAATTGGTTGGCGGAACTGGGCACCAAAACCCATTCTAACAGACAGTGGCAACTGAGTGGTTAAACGGCTGGACAAGTTATTTCTGATTCTAGCCAGTAACAGCAGGTGCTGGTTGTAACAAACAGCCATTATTCCTTGTGTATGGAGCAGATTAAGAAGCCTGTGAGTCAGCTCTTTACATCCTCAAAAGGAACCTGTCAGGTGGTTTATGCAACCCTATCTCAGAGCAGTATGTGATAGAGGAAGAGAATCTGAGCTCTATGATATATAGGTTTATCTGATTTAGAGTAGGATTTCTAAATTAAAAGTAGATAAAAAACAAAACTAAAACTACTGCTTACCCCACCCACATAGAGTGAGTGAAAGTTTGTACACACACTGATGTAGGGAAAGCTGTCAATCACTGTATGTCTGCAGAGTGAGCAGAACTTCCACCATCTCTCAACGAGTCCGGTTAGGATTTACTCTGCTTATTACTCAGAAATCCTGCTTCAAATCAAATAACCCTAAATATCACAGACCTCAGCTTCTCTCCCTTGATCATACCCCACCCTCAGATAGGGTAGCATAAAACACCAGACAGGTTCCCATTAATGTTGCCATGGCCTATATGATAGTTATGTTGTCTTAAGCGGTTAAATTCATTATTTTGTCCAGAACTTTTTTAAGACATTTAGGCAAGGATTGGAAGCATATATTACTATAAAAGAAAACAAAAAAGACATTTATTATGGGAGTAAGATATTCTATGTGACCTCTCTGACACAGCAGTGTGACAAATAGAAAGTTGGTGTATTTTCGGTGGAAAATGGTATTGCCATTGCCTCACATTACCATTCAGAAGTAAGCGCTCCAAACAGTGATTTCAGCCCAAGACAGGAAGAAAGTGGGGGATTCTGGGTGAGGTGTACAGAAAAAGCCCATGGTCAGATAGGGTAGCATAAAACACCTGTCAGGGTCCCATTAATGGTGCCAGGGCGTATCTGCTAGTTATGTGGTCTGAAGCGGGTCAAGTCCTTATTTTGTCCAGAACTTTTTT
This sequence comes from Phyllomedusa bahiana, assembly GCA_025379985.1. NCBI lineage: Eukaryota > Metazoa > Chordata > Amphibia > Anura > Hylidae > Phyllomedusa > Phyllomedusa bahiana. The sequence goes on along the minus strand of JAODAL010004707.1, from coordinate 34,052 downwards.
TAAGACATTTAGGCAAGGATTGGAAGCATATATTACTATAAAAGAAAACAAAAAAGACATTTATTATGGGATTAAGATATTCTATGTGACCTCTCTGACACAGCAGTGTGACAAATAGAAAGTTGGTGTATTTTCGGTGGAAAATGGTATTGCCATTGCCTCACATTACCATTCAGAAGTAAGCGCTCCAAACAGTGATTTCAGCCCAAGACAGGAAGAAAGTGTGGGATTCTGGGTGAGGTGTACAGAAAAAGTTCATGGTCAGATGTTGGCCAAGCAACAATTGGGCGGCATGCAATGGTTATTTAAATCGGGAAGAGGCGATGCACGTGCGCCCCTAGATGACGACAACATGTATGTGGCTACTCAGGGAAGGCTGCAGATGAGGACATCGGCTAGGAATGAGGAGGAGGTGAGTAACCGGCCAGGCTGGCTAAAATCACGGACATGACCAATGCTCTTCCCATTACATATTGCTTACCTGCAGGTGAATACATAATTTCTCACTGCTGCCACTGAGTCATGTGACCTGCACTCTGAGTTGCTGAAACAAACAACATGGTTGTGTGACCTAAAAAGTGTATCTCTCTACACATTCCTATAGAAGGTTCAAAGTCAGTTTCATAGGGATGCATAGAAAGCCAAACTTCCTGTCAGCATCATAAGCAAAGTGTTTTTTTTAATCAGAGAGCAGGTAATGTTACCTAACAGAGCAAGTTGCATCATCCAAAAATCCTGTGTGCAAATGCAGGTAAACAAAAGAAGTTACTATTGTGTATCTAAAATAAATTTCTAGTGAACTAATGTAAAAAAATGGATTTGTATTTTAACCCCTTAATGACCGCGCACCGTCTTTTGATGTCGGCTGGTGCGGGTCGTTCGTCTGCGGCACTGCAGACATAGGGGTTTTCAGCGCCCCGAGCATCTCCTGCGAGCACCGGGGAGCGGAGGAAACTTCCACAACCCAGTGCTTTAACCCTTTGAATGCGGCGGTGAGTTACCGCAGCGCAATCAAAGGGTTTCCCTGTTCTGTTGGGTGATCGGAACACCCGGTCACCCGACAGAGCTCGGGGAACAGCTGCACAGTCAGCCCTGGGGACCTAGAGTGGACCCAAGAACTCTCTGTGTATGAAGCCAGTGACCAGGACACACTGTGTGCTGTCCAGATCACTGCCTGTGTCAAAGTGACACAGACTAGAAAGTATTAGCATATAAGAATATGCTAATACATTACTAAGTGTTAATAAATGAAAAAAAAAAAAGTAAAATAGTTCTCCCCTCATGGGATAGAAAAAAAAAAAAAAATATATATATATATATATATATATATATATATATATATATATATATATATATAAATGAATAAACAAATAAATAATAAAATAAAAATAAATATTTAATAAAAGATTGTGCATACATTACACACACAAAAACCTACACATATTAGGTATCCACACGACTGTAATAACCTATAGAATTAATCTAACAAGTTATTAAGTGTGAAATGTGGATGGTGTAAAAAAAAAATGTAAAAATACAAAAAAAATTTAAGAAAAATAAGAAAAAAATATGCAATAATTTCTAAGTGAACTTAAAGTATTGCCCCATAAAGTACAACTCGTCTTGAATAAAACGAGGCCTCATACAACTGCGTCGTTGAAAAAATAAAAAAGTTACAACTGTTAAAAAGCAAGGAGGCAAAAACTAAAAAAAATGTTCTGGTCATTAACTACTTTTTAGGCCTGGGGCTTAAGGGGTTAAGAACTCAGTGAGAAACACTACTAGACTGTGGTGTCCAGCCTTTGGCTATCCAGCTAACATGCTAGGAGTTGTAGTTTCATGAGAGTCATGGGTTTGGGACCAATACAATACACAAATAAAAACAAAGAAATAATAAGAAAAGGAATTACAAGTTGGTGCTTTATTGAGAATAAATCACACAAGAAGTGATTACCTATGATATTCCCATACACCTCAGGTCAAGATTCTGGAATGAATTTGACAGATCTGATTTAGTCCTAAAACAGAAGTGTAGACAAAATGTTTTGCTTTGGTACATTCTATTTGCTGAGCTTAAATGAAGATTTGAATATAAAATGATTTTTGAAGTGGCATACCACATCCTGTTAACTACAGGTAAATAGCTTTTCAGATAAGGGCTTTTCATTTCAAGCACAGTTCTCCTTGATGACACTTTTCTTGTGTAAATTGAGTGATTAATAAATGAGAATTGTTGTTATTGTAATATGACAAATGGTAAAATTCTATCAGTGTTACAGTAAATGACATGAACATAAATAATGCTTTATGGTGTGAACTATGTAACCAGAGAACACAAATGGTATAATTAGCAATTTAAATGTGATATCGGCAATGATCACAGTCAATTGTCAGATTTAGCTCATTGCTGTGAGTACATTGTGTGCTGCATTTACAAAATAGTGTTTTTTTCATATAATGGGTGGAAAATAATGTGTAATTACACACTTATAAGGGAGGTCATTTTCCCCTTTATTTGCACAATGTGCAGCACATGTTGCAGATGTAAATCATCAGAATACTATACATGTATCTTAACAATAGACTTTTGTTAAAGAGCAGCTCAAAGGAATAGATTGGGTAGTAATAGAACAGCTGTGGTTGACATAAAATGAGGATACTCTTTGTTAAACATCAAGAGTATATCAACCTTTGCAAGCACTTTTTTTGACCAGATGCATCTAAAGGAAGGTAAAGCAACTTTGCAAAAATTCTTTAAAAACAATTTGCTTTTGTGTCTATAACTGTCATGCAGATGTATGTGTCTTCATGGTGACATACCACAACGAAACCCTGAGATCCATTAGAAGCCAAGTTAAAATCATTGTCAAACATTATTGAATAACCACAATGTGAGGTTTTTTATTCAACTTTTTAACTTTGTCCCAAATACACAAATCACAGATACAACACAAAGCAGTGGTTTAAAGCTGAATTCTCAAGATTGATGAAACATAAAGTCCCTCAAACAAATGAAAAGTAAATTATTTGAATTAATAATGGCAAATGTTTTTTCAGATCAAGTAGAGGTAAAAAAAACCAGGTAATTTAATGTCAAAGGGGTATTCTAGCGTTTGGACTAAAAACTGAAGAGGGATTGCAGGGTCGTTACACACAGAGCAACAGTATAACACTAATCCTATATCCAAATCATGTATAAATGATATATTTTGTCATACTTTTGCTCATTATGTGCTCCTCCTCAGCACATCCAGAGTGGCCTTGGCTTCAGCACCATTTCATGGGTAGTAGACTATAGTTCCCAGTCTGTTCTCCTCCCTTACTCTAGCTGCTGAAGAGCAAGTCTCCTCTTATGCATCTCATATTGTTCTCCTCCTCTGCTGAACTTCACACATTAGCACCTAGTTACACCCAGCTCATCTCCAGCTCCTTCAGACACATAGGGCGATATGTGTGAACGGGGCTGTATTTTGTGGCAATAAACTGTTATAGTCCTGCTATATAGATGCATGAACAGTTGTACACCAAAACTTGCCACAGGCATAGCACAAGGATATGCACCAAAGATAAGCTATGTACCAAAGATATGCGCCAAAAAAATGAGACAAAGACATGCAATAAGACAAGGTTACAAGACAAAGCTTTGAGACAAAGATATGCTATGAGACAAAGATATGCTATGCGCCAAAAATATAATATGGTATGCAAGGCATAGCACACAACAGATTTATGAACCCACATACCACAGGTGCTTACATGCTGTCACATTCTACACTCCTCTATATCAATTGTGAACTGACATATCAGCGCCACGTTTCATACATGTCCCCTATAGTTCACCTTCCTAGTGCTGGAACTGAGTATGCCTGACCAGAAAGCTGGAACTGAACTACAGATCATATCCCTTGGAAACAAGCTAGGTCATGTTCCATGACCCGGGGGTTCTGTTATTGTTATGCTTTTGTTTGTTTTTTACTAGATTTGTCCCTCTTGATTTCCTGTAGCCAGGCTCTGATGTCATCAGCTCCTCTTCTTTTCAATTGGTCAGTTTGTATCAGCCATTTTAGGGGACAGTTGATCCTCATCAGGTGATAAAAACTGCCAGATACACCAGTGAGCCAGGTATACAGCTTCTGCAGATACAAGACAACAGCATGCTTGTCTACAGTGTCAGAAGAAATCATTAGTGTGTCATCAGCAGCAGACCACACAAACATAGATTCTTCTAGCAAGTTACAACCTCACAGCAGTATCACCCAGATCCAGTCTACCTGTGTCTATCATGGCTGAAGGAAATGCTGCACAGCCTGTGCAAGATTAGCAACATCTACAACCACAGAAAGAAGTTGTGGGTCACAACCTGAGGTCTGAACACTTTACTAATCCTACATAGAAAGTTAAAGAGAATTTTGAAGGTAGGAAACATGAACTTTCTGTCAACGTCTCAAATTTATGGCAAAAGATACTGAGTCATATGTCCATCATCTCACTGTCTGCTTGTAAAGTGTGACCACTAGAGTGAGCCCTAGGACTGTTCTGTACAGTATATCCGTTTTATACAGTGAAAGACCAAGAATATGAAAAAACTTAAAGAGATTATACGGGAGTTTAATGATTTCATAGAACACTATAGACAGTATTTATATGGAGAAGTTAAGATCTTCCACTACCTTCATTGTTTCTTTTCTTTTACCCCCTTATTCATGTATCATAAAGTCAGTGAAAATTCCTGCTTGTGGAAGGGTCAGTCGTTCTCTGCCTGCTGCAGTTTCCTACAATCCCATAATGCCATCAGTTATAAATCCAGAACTTCCCTGTGGTATCGATGAGCGTGTGTAAAAGCGGTAGTGAGACCCGACTGCGACCACCTCGCGGGCGTATGCTCCGAGGGGCCGTAACCAAAAAAGGGGCGGGTTGGGGGGGCCATCGAGAGCATGGGCATCTTCCACAACCTTTAGGTGTACGGTTGACTGCGAGCCCCAACAGCCATCAGGCGACCCAGAGCAGTCCCCGCAGCGCAGCATGACCTGAAAGGTCAGAATGCCAAGGCTAGGCACCAACAGAATAGGAACAGAAGACAAAGCAGACAAAAGTAAAATATGTGCAGGTACAAACAAAACAGGACACAAAACAGATGCCAATACAGGAGGATAAGCAAAATGTAAAGAGAATAATAAGTAGACAGACTGAAGACACCAGAACATAAGAGAGACTTAGCTAACTCGGGCAAGAAACCAAGGCATGACCAGGGCAGGAATAGACAGGCAGAGAACAAGGCAAGGAAACCTGCACAAAAGACACTGACCAGAACACAAAGACACCACATGACACACCGACTGCTAACAAACAAATCAGAAACCACACAGGGCAACAGACTACAATAAAAACAACCAGAGACACAACATAACCCAACAAGGAATCAGCGCAGGGAGTGTGAGAGAAATCAGGCTTATAAACCCACAGGTGGAAGGGGATTGGCAGAGGAAAGCACCACCCCGCTGCACACTGCTGGGAATAAAGGAAGGAAGACTGTGGCCGCCGCCCTCGATAACCGCTACCAGAATAGGGCACTATGCCAGGCTGGAGAGCAAGAATGGCCAGCAAGAGAAGCCCACGCAATCCAGGAGATAAGCCACGGCTACAGAGAGCGCACACAGCAACACTAGCAACGGAAACAGAGGTCTCGATTCTAGGAACATAGGTACACTGCGTGCACAGCAAGCCCAGCGTAAGGACAGGAGACGTGCACGGACCGAGACAGTACCCCCCTCCTTTAAAGGGGTTGTCCTCTGCCTACAAAGAATAGCATTCAATTGCGTAGGAACACAAAAATAAAGACATTTTCCAAATATATTGCATTGTTCCCTCTTTCCCTAAAGAGATACATAGTAATTTATCTACCTCCCCTGCTATTCATTCCCTCAGTACCGAAGCCTGTAAACAAATCTCCCCGGGCTGCTTGTTCAATGAGATAACAGAGAGTGAGTCATCACACAGGTCTGGCAGTGTCAGTCATGTCCATGCTAGCCAGAACAGTAAAAAGCTTGATTTAACTCCAATAAACAGCTCTGTAATATAGGGCTTTTGGTTTTTGGGGATCAGAATAAGAAGTCCTGCAAGATAGGTTGCAGCAAACTAATCTAATACTTATTACATCTGAAAGCACGACAGCTTATGCTGTACAAGCACGAGTTTATGCAAATTAGTCCTGAACCAGGAATTGACAGAGATGTATCTTTTTGACCTGCATTCTTCTTGAAACCCCTGTGGGAGAAAACTCCTTTAAGCCCCCTCCGCCTCCTTCAATCCAACGAAATTGAAATTCCACCTAGGTCCGGGGACCGAGAACAATCCGGGGCAACCCAAAACCAAACCTCCATCTGAGCAACAGCCAGCTAAGGAAGTACCTAGGAAATGGAGTGCATACAGAGGAACAAAAACGGGAGCACAGCAAAATGGGAGGGACGGAACCCAGGGCGGGCAGTAAAGCCACAGGTCACTGACAGGCCCTCAGGCAGGACCGAAGCCACGGGAACTCAAAGGCTCAAGGAGAGACCGAAGCCACGGGACTCAGTAGGCTCAGGGCAACACCTCAGCCCACGGGCCTCATAAGACTCATGGCGAGACCGTAAGCCTCGGGCACTCAGAAGGCTCAGGGCAGACCGTAAGTCCACGGGGACTCAGAAGCTCCAGGGCGAAGACCGTAAGCCACGGGTACTCAGAAGCTCAGGGCGAGACCTTAAGCAGCGGGGATTCAGAAGGCTCAGGGCGAACCGGAAGGCCCGCCGGGGACTCCAGAAGGCTCAGGAGCGGCCAAAAACTAACGCTCTCTGCTGGACCATGACCTACAGGCCAAACGGATGCATCTGGCTGGACCATGAGCTAGGCCAAGACTGATCGCTCCCGGTGCGGACCATGAGCCTAGCCAAACGGATGCGCTGTGCTGGACCATGAGCAGAGGCCAAACGATGCTCTGGGCTGAACCATGAGCTAGGCCAAACGGATTCCTCTCTGGAACCATAGCTAGCCAAACACGGATGCTCCTGGCGGCTGGCACATGAGCTAGCCAAACGGATGCTCTGAGCGGACCGACAAGCCAAATCGATGCTCTGGCTGCGGACCATGACGAGGCCAAACCGGATGCATCAGGGCGGACCCATGAGGCTAGCAGCTCCCAAACACCCAAACAGACCTGCCAAAAAAGTAAAGAAAAAACACTCTCACACACAAAAAAAGGAACCCAAAACAAGACCAGCACATAAAACCAAGAAAACAAGGCAAATGTCCAGCGTAGTCCATGGCGCGCCTGATCCTACTATACTACAGATGAGTCGTGTAAATCAGTAGTTGAGATCCCACTGGACCACTCGCCCGGCGCCTTGCTCCGAGGGGGCGTAACCAAGTCTGCCATCCGGCATTGGGCATCTTCCACCAGAGCCTTGGTGGTAAGGTGACTGAGACCCCAACAGCCACCAGGCGCCCCCCAGGGAAGAGTCCCCTGGCAGCGGCAGCTATACCAGAACGCCACACCCCCCCGTTCCCCACTCACCCCCACACCAACCACAACCCAACAGAATATTGAACTCAAACAACAACAACTCGAAAACCAACCACTACACACCAACCCCAGACAAAATACACCCAAGACAGGACAAAACAAGTTTAACAGATGAAAGTACAGCACATACACACTACGCCTCACGCGCGTAGTTTACTCGGGTGTATGTGCGACTCTCAAACTACATACACACAGGGCGACGCACGGAGGTACCATATCACCAAGTTAGTACGATTGGTGGCAGCAAGAAATTTCAACTCACCTCTCTCTAACTCAATCAAACCAATCAGACACACCATTAGACCAACAGTCTTCAGGAAAACAGGACTATGTACACACAAATCGCGCATCGACCGATCCACACCTCACAAAACCGTACCACACCCTCACCAACGCCAAAATCATCGTCCGAGAGTGTGCTAGTATTCGCCTCTCGATCAACTCAACTTTTAGAAAGTTTGGTGGGCTATATATATAAAGGGGGGGATAAACTAAAAAAAAGAGAGCGCGCAGCGCGTGAGAGCGCGAGAGATAATCATTTTGGTGAGTAAAATTAGCATACACATCAAGGTCCAAACAGTGGTATATTTCAAAATAAATTCACCGTAAATTTGTATATCTAGCGGGTGCACAATAAAATAAATTTTAGAAGCATAGGCACATGGGAACGACAGACATGAGATGTAGGTATTGAAATGTTATTTCACATTCAAGAGACTCTACAGTTACTACTTCAGTGAAATCGGCAACCGGCAACAAAATGGCAGAGAGCCGCACTTGATTCATTTTTATAAATGTCAAACGTTCTCATGTCAAGAAAGACGATACGTTTGTCAGGTATCACCCCGCTTAGCTGTGCGTTCCGAGATAATGCTGCTGCTGGGCAGGATAAAACTTCTATGGTTGTTCGTCGAGCAAGTTTCAGCCATTTCAATCAAGTTTTTGGACAATCCCGAAGTTGAATTGGTCCAGACGAAGTTAAGAACATCGATGTTAGTCATGGACCATGGTCTTAAGGTGGTCTCTGTTTTTCTGAATGCTGCCCTGCCTTGCAGGTGTTGGTGAGGTGGTAAAAATCAATTGCCAAATGTCACCCAGTAGGGTTCTGCCACACTGCCGGCTGCTGCGGCTATTTGAAATTCTACAGTACGTTGCTGACCTTGTTCCACCGTGACATTTGAATGTGAAGACGCAAAAGATGTGCTCGAGTGGTCAATGACACTGTCCTTCAGAATCCTGCTTTCTAAACTGTCAATTTCTATAGAAAAGAAATTGCTCACTTTTGTCTTGTAACGTGGATCAACGAAGGTGGCCACCCAGTAATTGCTGTTCATTTTTATTACCTTGATGCGTTGATCATGTTGCAGGTAATGTAGCACTCATGAGTGAGATGCTGCCAGGATCTCCCAAGCCTCGGGGTCAAGGGCACTATGGGAATCTTCCTCCTCTTCCTCCTCCCTGTAATCTGTGCCAACCTCTTACCATACTCCTACACTTCCTCATCCTGACCATCGTCAGAGCACTGGCTAGCCTCATGCGCTCTACTCTGTGAGCTGAACTGCCGTCCTGCACCCACCCTGGAACTAGAAACAGCTTAGAAGATGACCTATACAATTACGAAACAGATAGGCCTTTTATATCCTCCAGCAAGTAAAGCTCTATGTCCGCCTCCTCCTCCATCACTGCTGGGACCTGCTGCAGCAGTGTGAGTAATGCTTATTCCAGTAAAAATATAACTAGAACGGTAATGCTGACTGGCCATTTGGTTACCTCTTCAAAACTGCCAAGGATGGTGCAGAGATCCTTCACCTGTCTCCACTCTCTATGGATCAACACCTGGAGGTCCGCACAACTGCTAATCAGGCCATGCAACATTTCATACTGCATAATGGCATCATGCTGCTGCCACATCACTTATCGGATGGTTGACAGGGAGGCCCAGAAGATGCTGCAATGCTGCCAGTCGTACCGAAACAGGGTGCGAACGGCAGAAGTGTGAGCTAAGACCACGAGCATTCCTTAGCAGACAGGCAAGAACTAGATAGCGCTTGAGAAATTTCTGCAGAACCAGGTTCTAGTCCATGTGTCTGTAATGAGATGGACTTTGGTGGACACAGATGCAGCCAATGTGCTGTAGATCTTTTCTGCAATGTGGCAGGCAAGGGCAGGGATAGCTTTTTTGGCAAAGAAATGCCTGCTCGGCATCTGATAGTGAGGGCATGCCAGGACTATGATGTGGCGGAACCCATCAGTGTCCTCCAGGTGGAAAGGCAATATATCCAAGGCCAACAACCTGGCAATGCCAGCATTCAGACTTTTGGCTTTGGATGATGGGGGTAAGCATTTCTATGCGCCCACACCTGTACACAGAAGAACCGACTGCTGGATTGTCTCAGTACGCGTGCAGGTCACACTAGTAGAAGGGGAAGGTGTAGGCCGTGTTGCTGGTGGTGGGAATCAGCTTACAGTATCTGGGACTGGGGATGGTGCTTGCTCATGCTGCGCTGGAAGTGGCGGAGGAGGAGGAGACAGAAGATGTCATGGTGGTTGGAAGCCCAGGACCTGTGTGGCATTTTTTCTTCAAGTGACTATTCCACAGCAATTCGTGGTTTGCATGCATGTGCCTGTTCATGCTCGTGGTGCTTAAACTGTTTTCCTTCTTTTCTCTACTGATGCATTGATGGCAAATCTAGCATACAAAGTCAGTCAGTGAATCTGAGGCTTGATCGAAAAAGGCCCAAGCTTTATAGGTCCTAGTCCTCTTCGACTGTGAAAACCTAGTACCGGTGTTCCCACTGCCACCCCTGACTACGGCTGGTGGAGTAATGTCAGCAGATTTATGCGACCGCCCTCTCCCTTTCCCACACTAACACTACCTCATCATCCTCCTCCTCCACTGATGATGCGCTTGCCAGCTGCTGCTCAAAAGACCACTTTGGATCTGCAATGATATCATCATCACAGGTGACTTCCTCTTCCTCACAGTCTACATCATCAAGCTGTGGTCTAGAAGTCACAGGCACTGCAAGGCATTGCTGACAACTCGGTATTTCTGCCGACAGACCAGCTGAGGACATCATTGATTGGGTGTCAGAGCAGACAAAATCATCCCCTTTGGCCTCTTGATCTTTTGAAATGCCTTCTGACCCAAACCACATTGTGTGATCAAAGAGCTCTTCAGAATATGGATTATTTAGAGGGGTCTGTATATTGGGTTGGGACATTCGGCCCATGTTTGCTTATGATATTTGTGGCCGTGACTGAGAGGAAGAGGAGATAAAACCGCTGAATGCAGGGTCTGATAACCACAGAAGAACAGATTGGCGACACTGTACAGTAATGAGACACACAGGGAACTGAGCAAGCGATGACAGTCCTGATGGTCCTGCGACTGACGATGTGCTCGCTTGTGTGTTGTCCGGAGCACTGGAAGGAGTGCCTTGTCTCATTCCACTATCTCCACATCCTGCGCCCCTCCTTGCTCACTTACCACCTAAAGTTCTAACCATGTTCAAAAGCTAAATTATATAGCTCTGCACGTGGCACAAGTTATATGTAATAGAAAAGAGAGAAGTGTATACATGTGTGGATCACAGTAAAACACTGGTATATTTCAGCGTTACATGGACTTAAAATCTTTCAAAATTACACTTTTTGGCATTGAGTAAGATTTAGCAACAGAGAGAACTCTACTTCCTGGATATATCTGTATGACAATAACACACGGTATATTTAAAATGTATTTTACCCCCAAAACTGCCAAAAATGAACTTTTCTGAAAAGAAGTTTTCAAAAACCACTATTTAAAATATATTTCTTTGTATAGGAGATTTAGAGATGGTGTGTTATATGATTACTGAACCCCCAAAACTGCCAAAATTAAATTTTCTCCACTCAGAATAATTTTCACCAATCAACCACTATTTAAAATGTATTTCTTTGTATAGGAGATTTGGAGACGGTGTGTTATACAATTACTGAACCCCCAAAACTGCAAAAATGAACTTTTCTCCAATCAGTATAATTTCCACCAATCAACCACTATTTGAAATATATTTTGTTGTGGCAGCTTTTGCCTATCAAGTAAAACCTTCTTCCACGATAGAAAATAAAGAAACAGTGTACACTGGATTCTTAGATCAAATCAGATAAGAACAATTTATTAATCCTCCATAGCTCTTCTTATATGGTTAGGTGATGAGATGATTTCACTTCTAACCAATCACAGGTAAGCCAAAATCTTATAGGATGTACATTTTAGACCAATCAGAACAATTAACGTCATTACTTATTAGAATCTGCTGACCAGCTCATCAAGAACTGGCAATAACACATAATTTCAATTATTAATCCCTAATGCCATCAGACACAGATCAGAGGTTTGTACAATTTCTAGATACTGGAGCATTGTGACCCAGTATCTCTCATTCTTTTGGGGTTATGTACATCGTATGATTTAAAAGTCAACATATTACATCTATTCAGAATAAAAAGCATATGATTCCCTAAATGTGGGTTTTAATTTGTATGTGTGTATAAGTCACGATGACCTGTTTATCTAGTGTAAGTGTACTTTGAACTGAGCAGAACAAACTTGGTATGTGTACTTTATCAAGGTTCAGATCATCTGTTTTGTCAACCTAAAATGACAGTGAAAATAGGCATCTACAGATTCATAAAAATGGCTGACAGTAAATTAAAAATGGTTGCCTTAATTATCAATTCATATGACAGTTATCACTATTCCACTTCATATTTCTTTGTATCGAAGATTTGTAGATGGTGTGCTATACAATTACTGAACCCCCAAAACTGCAAAAAGGAACTTTTCTCCACTCAGAATAATTTTCACCCACCAACCATTATTTAAAATATAGTACAGAGAGTGAGCTGAAAATGGTGTTCAGAATGCAATAGAGTGTAATATACAGTGGATACGGAAAGTATTCTGACCCCTTTTAATGTTTCACTCTTTGTTTAATTGCAGCCATTTGGTAAGATAAATACATTTCTTTTTTTTGCTCATTAATGTACACTCTGCACCCCATCTTGAAAGAAAAAAAAGAAATGTAGATATTTTGCAAATGTATTAAACAAGAAAAACTGAAGTATTACATGGTCTTAAGTATTCAGACCCTTTGCTCAGCATTGAGTAGAAGCACCCTTTACCTGAGCTACTACAGCCATGAGTCTGTAGTTTTTCACACCTGGATTTGGGGATCCTCTGCCATTCTTCCTTGCAGATCCTCTCCAGTTCTCTGAGGTTGAATGGTGAACGTTGGTGGACAGCCATTTTCAAGTCTCTCCAGAGATGCACAATTGAGTCAGGGCTCTGGCTGGGCCAGTCAAGAATGGTCAAAGAGTTGTTCTGAAGCCACTTCTTTGCTATTTTAGCTGTGTGCTTAGGGTCATTGTCTTGTTGGAAGAAGAAACCTTCGGCCCAGTCTGAGGTTCAGAGCACTCTGGAAGAGATTTTCATCCAAGATATCTCTGTAATTGGCCGCATTCATCTTTCCTTTAATTGCAACCAGTCATCCTGTCCCGGCAGCTCAAAAACACCCCCATAGCATGATGCTGCCACCACCATATGTCACTGTTGGGATTGTATTGGGCAGGTGATGAGCAGTGCCTGGTTTTCTCCACAAATACCGCTTAGAATTAACACCAAAAAGTTCAATCTTTTATTTCTCATAGTCTGGGAGTCCTTCATGTGTTTTTTTGCAAACTGTACGTGGGCTTTCGTATGTCTTGCACTGAGGAGAGGCTTCTGTCGACACACACTGCCATAAAGCCCCGACTGGTTGAGGGCTGCAGGGCTTTGTGGAGTTTTCTCCCATCTCCCTACTGCATCTCTGGAGCTCAGCCACAGTGATCTTGGGGTTCTTCTTTACATCTCTCACCAAGGCTATTCTCCCATGATTGCTTAGTTTGACTGGACAGCCAGGTCGAGGAAGAGTTTTGGTCATCACAATCTTCTTGCCTTGCCACAATTCTGTATCTGAGCTCCTTTGGCAGTTCCTTAGACCTCATGATTCTTATGTGTTCTGACATGCACTGTGAGCTGTGAGGTCTTATATAGACAGGTGTGTGCCTTTCCTAATCAAGTACAATCAGCAGCATTGTGGGTTAAATATGAGTGTCACAGCAAGGGGTCTGAATACTTATGACCATGTGATATTTCAGTTTTTCTTGTTTAATACATTTGCAAAAATATCTACATTTCAGTTTTTTTCTTTCATTATTTGGTGCAGAGTGTACATTAATGAGCAAAAAAAAATAACTTTTTGGATCTTACCAAATGGCTGCAATGAAACAAAGAGTGAAAAATGTAAAGGGTTCTGAATACTTTCCGTACCCATTGTATATATAATGGTCATGCGATTTTAGCAGCCAATGAGAGCCCTGCACCTCAGCAATGACGTTTTTGACACTTCTCTGTGCTGTGCACTGATTGGATGGCAGCCAAAAGTGCAGAAAGGCACTGAAAACTGTTAAAATGGCGCGTTGAACGCCAAGGTGAACTCAAACATTTACTCGAACGAACAGTAAAATGTTTGATTCAGTTTGAGAAAATCGAGATGTTCGACTCAAGCCTAACTTTTCTCGAATGGTTCGATCAACACTAGTCCTAGGTTCAAATTCCTGCAAGAACTAAATATGGATTTTTTTTCTCAATGCACATACCTGATTGAGGTTTCTTTTTTTGCATTATTTATCTGCACTTTACTGATTACGAAGTAGTACAGAGCACGAGAGTAGAAAGACAGAACCTGGGGTTGAACGCTCGCTCAGCAGTGAGTGTGTGTAATTAATAAGCAGAGAAGAGACTGACAGTAGCTGCCTTAGAGGAGAGGTGATATCTGAGCATGTGTGGCCAGGACTCAGGAGCTCTCTTCGCTGACCATATCCCCTAGAGATGAGCTGTACTCTATGGATCACTAAGGTAGCAGCTATAACAAAAATGGTAGAGAATTTTTAACAAAGATGAATGGCAAAAATGTTTTTTGTTTTATTTGCAAGCTTCCCACATCATTTTCACTTGGTGGGAAAATCTCTTTAAGACTTCAAGATGAATAGCCCATGTGGCCAACACACTACATGTACCAGCAACACCACCCATGGACCCAATGGCACCAGTATTCACACACACCACACCACACACACACAACACACACACACACACCACACACACACACACACACACACACACCACACACAACACAGACACTCTATTCAGATGTACCAGTCTACTGGATACCTGGTACCTGCAAACATCTTACAATGTGACGGATTGAATTTTTAATGAGGTGAATAAACCATAAATGAGACACCCAGACTCCTTGTGTTATTTTCTGTCCTCCATGATGTAGGACAGGTGGTGTGTAGTCTGTTTGCCTAAGAGAAGGTAGCTTTCTATGTTATGGTGGAGAATATAAATAGAGTCCCTATTAATCTGCTTCACACTGTATTCTTTGTTTGCTGAGGTGAGTGATACCTCAGCAAACCTGTAGTTTATCTCAAGCATGGCTTTCCTTGGAATTTGGAGTGTGTATTCTGTATTGCTCAGCAATTCCGCTTGTGACTTGTTCATCTTTAGCTTCTACTCTTGAAAATCAGAACATTTAAGTAGATTCTGCTCCTTTAATTCCCTCTGTTGTAAACTTTTAATTATAAAATGCTCACTCTCAGCTGGGTACTCTAGCTTCCCCAATGTTTGATTACAGCCTGTTACATTTGCTGTTTCATTATGCTTGGTTTCACCTTGTGGTCATTTGTTATTACTACATCTATATTTCTGGAATGTTTAGTATTGTGTATATTTGTGTTTAAAATATCTCATTTTGACTTTGACATCAAAGAGAATTCAGAACATCTATCTAATGTGCACATGATGTTTCAGTATTCTGGTCATTGTAATCGTCTTCCAAGAAACATAGTCCCCCCTGCCCCAAGTGGAATACTCCACGCCCAGATGGATGTGAGGATCCTTACCACCACTGTGCTCCCTGTACCTCCTCTGCTGGCCCATCTTCAACCAGGGATGTCGTATCATGGGTAAAAGACATTGTCCTGCCTCCATGAACAAGCTCAAGGAGGAATTTTGTTCGGCTTTTAAGCATCCAAACAATAGTTCAATGCGCACCATATCCTCTATAAGCTTATTTTCTCTGCCTGATCTAAGGTCTCTCGATGAAGCCCTTCCCCTGAGGATCAATAAAATAGCTGTTTAGAAAAGACAAAATCCCAAAACCTATTTGGGCAATCTGTGCATGTGTCGAGGAGCCCATTTTCAGACTCCGCCTCTAGGGGGGCCAGGACTTTCAAAGTGCCCCTAGCACTGATGTTGCCTGAATTTAAGGTACCTGAAAGACTTCCAATATTTAACACATGTTTTAGGGTAATGTTTCCTATGGATCAGGAAGATTTACCCCAGCTTGCATGAGGGCTTGTCTAATAAAGCTCATCGTGCAAGCTAACAGAGGGCAGAGCATAAGTTTTTTTCTTAGTACTATGGCTCTAAGTGAAGACCAAACACCAGCTCTTACACTGTCAGGGGTTGGTTTGTACATTATTGTCCAGCCTGAGAATGAGTAACTCCTCACCTGGCAGAGTACAGGCCATCCATCTTTGATCGAGCTAAATTCTATGATCGGGCTAATTCAAAATTGAGTCCCCAAACAGGTTTCAAAGAGGTTTTGACATATACTTGGAAGTGTTTCTCCTTTCCAAGCCTTTGAGTGCATAGCAGATAATTGTAAATCTAAGATATCCAAATCATCCACTTCAAGGTTTAATTCTGTCCTATCTCTGTTTCATCCAGATGACTTCATATTATCTCTGTACCTTAAATTTTTTAAGAATGGATTTGCAGTGCTCTCTTTAAGCAGTCAAAAGTTCCCTATCAGGACAACTGGATTCTCTTTGCCAGAACAAGTGAAATGGCGTATCAAGACCTCTCTGGTGACAATCCTGGTACGGCTCTTTTATGACTTCTTTCATGAATATTTAGTTTAGGGTATTTTACGTAGACTTAAAAAACGTCTTCATCTTTTTTCCTCCCAGAAGAGCTAAAATGATCCATTCTGAGGAGTCTCATCTTCAGTCTAGAGAGCTACATTAAGTCTAGTTGCCAAAGAGCTGGGTCTGATGAGTGCCGCCATGGAGGTCTTTCAATTGGTTTGTGGCCATAGAAGACCTATTCAATGGAAGTTCCTGTCACGATAGAACAGGTAACCCAGAGATTTAGATGCTCCCTGTGCTCTTTATCACAGTACCTTGGACTGCTGAAAGTCCTTTCCTAACAGAAGATCTTTCATTCTGATCAAGTGTCAGTACTTTACTACAGATACCTCATAACTTGGCCTAGGAACTCATCTATGCTCTCTCGTCACAGCTAAAGATTACATACAATATCAGAAAGTTTAGAGTAATAAAGAATTCTCAGTATTATTCCTTATCATATAATGGCAGGATCTTCAAAGTCTTGCACCAAAACCACAGACACAGCTTACATCATCAAGCTGAGCAGAAGTTGCTCAGTCCTCTTGATGGAAGAGACCCATTTGATCCTGTCTCTGGTGGAGAATCATCTGTCCAACGTATCTGCAGTCTATATTCTGGGAATCCAGAACATTTTGGCCAACAGGTTAAGCAGAGGTCAAACATCTCCAGGTGAATGAAGCTGCACTCATAGCCATAATTCCATTCTGGCTGTTACACCACTGATCGCATGGTCGGTGGATGCCAATTTACCTATTTGCGTTTGCCGTGTGGTTTTTCCATGTTTTCTGGCCATGCTGCTACACCATCCTGCGGTTGCTGCCATAATTTTCAGTTACTTTTCAGACAGTTGGGGGATTTTATAACTGTCTGAAGACCGACTGTCAACCATACTACTAGACTTCAATAGAAAATCCAAGTTGTAGTTTACACAGCTTGGATTTTATCACACTCAGATTTCATATCTGAAAACCATCTAAAAAATGTGTAAAATGCGCATTCTTCTGCCTAGGTGTAGGGCTGAAAATGTACTTTCCAATGGTTAGAGGGTTATAGCCAATTCGCAAACAGCCAGAAACCTCCCCCCCTTTCCGTTTAAAAACAATAAAATACCATTTAGATTCTTTAATCAGAATCCGACCCATATTTTATCTATGCCATGTGGTCATACCTTTAATGTTCTCAGTACTAGAACTCCTTCTACTTCCTTGGCAGGTTTCCATTGACCATATCTGTAGTGCTGCATCTTGGTCCTTCTCTAATACTTTCATATATCACTATAGAATTCCTGATCTATCTTCAGGTAACACTTACTTAAAAAGGTCTTACCTGATCACCGTTCAAGTTGTCCCTCCCTAAGGGATATTCTTGCTACATCCCTATGATTGTTGTTTTGACAGGGGTGCAAAGGAAGCTGATGATTTAGATCGTAAGTCTGTTTTCCCTTAGACCTGTCAACAGCACAAAGCTTTCTCCCTATGATACACAGTTTGCACTTTACATTACTTTGAATTACAAAAGGGGGTGGAGTCAAGGGTCCAATTTATAATATATTTAACTCATTAAATATTCCATCTGTCTTATTAGCCTGCAAGGAGGAGAAATCCCTATAATTGTGCTGCTGACAGAACTAATGGGACACTTGTTCACACACGCATGTACATAGTAAAATGTCTCACCATGATTGACACTTCAACATGTTGTTAATTAGTTAAATTGTGATTGTCAACCCTTTACCCTAATAAAGTGAAATATTTTCCCAGTAGACAATTTAATTAATCCTACAAGATACTTTATTTAAATACATGCAGCTTATATGTAATGGATTTGTGGTTTTAATATAATTGTGTATATTTGACTTGTGGTTGGTTTCATTAGGCATGGTAGAGGTCATCATTTGCTTTGAACTGAAAACATATTGTATGATACAAAAAAGGAAATCATATCTAGATACTTTGGACGAAATGAATGTAACAGTATTAAGGATTCCTTTCATATCAAAAACTGTCGCTTCAATGTTCTCTAAATGAATGAGCAGGCGCACTCCAAAAGTAGGCACTTTTAGCAGTGCTCGCAGCACTTTGCATTGCGCCCAAGATGTGGAGGCGTTCTGGGGGTGTGTTGCACCACAACCATATGATTCTACACATTTATGACTGGAGAACAACAACAATAGATGCATTTGTCACGTCTAGGTAGGTGCAGTGAGCCTTAACTGGAACCCAGCCCACTGTCCCTGCCTACTTGACGTGCTGCCCTAGGCGGCAGACGGCAACTGGGCGACAGTCCCTGCGCTGGTAAAGTGCTGGGGCCATCAGAAGGAAGAATAGTCAAACAGTCCAGGTCAATATCAAATAGGAATGCCAAAGCCACAAATCAGAACCAGAGGAATAAACGTAAACAAGCCAAGTTCAAAAGCCAAACGGAAGCAAAGCACAACATCAGGAGACAAGCCGGAGTCAGAAGAACAAGCCGAGGTCAGGTATACTGGTTAGCAAACAACAACACAAAGAACAAGAACCACAAGGTAGCCAGGAATATCACAGGCGCAGCAGTCAGCTTTCAGGGAGTTTAAATGGGATTCCCGGATACCGCCCCTGCAGCTGATTGGAGCGGCCTCCGGGTCCTCCCATTGGCTGGTGCACTCGCCCCCTGTCAGGAGTGGCTGGGCCCCTGTCACTCACAGAGCTGTCAGCAGCAAGTGTATCAGGGAGGGAGCGCACAACAGCTGTTGCAGCCTGTCTGCAGTCTGAGCACAGCTTAGCCCTGACAGTACCCCCCCTTTTAGGAGGGGCCACTGGACCCTTCCCTGGTCTGGGTTCTAACTCCCCCTCTATGCGAACTGGAGAAGGAGGCCTAGAGGGCGGAGTCACAGGCTGAATATACCTCTTACGAAGTGCACAACGGGACACGTTATGTATACAGAGAGAAGAGGGTAATTTCAGCCGATAAGCCACCGGGTTAACCACCTCCTGAACCACATACGGACGTTCAGGTACAGGTGGAGGGCATAGTTTCACCAGAGATGAGTTCTGGGAACCTTAGCCCGAGCATCGACTTCACAAGATGCCGCATAGGCTTCAACGCTGGCACCACCGCTTCCAGATAGAACATTAGCCTGCACATCAGTATTGCCCAGCATGGTAAGGAGACATCTGTCAACACACCGTTGTCCCCACCTGACTAATTTCCCTGAATTCCAGTCAAACACTGGATTATGATTCTGAAGCAAGGGCAGCCCCAACACCACATCAGCGGGCAGCCCATCCATGACAAATAGAATAACACTTTCAATATGTATGGATACGACCACCATATCCAGCTCAGGGGTACAATATTGGATTGCGCCCCGAGCTAGTGGAGTGGAGTCAATAGCCACAGCCCGCAGCGAGTCAGATAAACGTCTACAAGGTAGGCCCAGACGTTTGCGAAAGACGCATCAACAAATATAGAAAGCTGATCCAATCCACAAACGCACATCCCAAAACCGGACAGCGACAAGTATGAAATCTTAACTGGTAGCAGCAACTTATTAGATACAATAGGAAATACCTGCTCGCCTAGGTGATCCTCCTGCTGACCACCTAGGCGTTGGAGTTTTTCCGATCTGGTCTTCCCTTTGGAGCATTCCCGAATTCTGTGTCCATCTTCTCCACAGTAGAAGCACAACCCCTGGATGCGACGAGCATTCCTACGGTCACTAGCCGCAGTGACAGAAAAAGCCCCTACTTGCATGGGCTCCTCTGGGTTTACATCGGAAACAACGGGTCTAGGGGTGACCATGGTGTGAACCACCGGGGGGAGGGACCTTTTCTTGCCGTCCCTCCCTAAAACGTCTGTCCAGACGAACGGCCAGTGCCATGGCCTCATCTAAAGTACCAGGGGTAGGGTAAGCCCCCAATAAATCCTCACATGGTCAGCTAACCCTAATCTAAACTGGCATCTGAGAACTGCGTCGTTCCACCCAGATGGAACGCACCAGCGACGAAATTCGAGCAAAACTCCTCCACAGTCTTCTCCCCTGCCTCAAGGTGGTTCGCTGAGCCTCAGCCACAGCTTCCCTATCTGGGTCATTAAAGAGTACCCCTACAGCGGCAAAGAACCTGTCCACAGAAGACAGTTCAGGTGAGTCATGCGGTAACGAAAATGCCCACTCCTGGGGGGGATCCTGCAGTAAGGACATAACAATTCCCACCCTTTGTTCCTCATTCCCTGAGGTAAGTGGGCGGAGCCTGAAATACAGGCGACAACCCTCTCTAAATGCCACAAAGGCCCTCCTGTTACCTGCAAACCCTGTCAGGCACTGGATAGGGGGTTCCACAGGGAGGGAAGGTAATGCAGGGACCCTCTGACTTGGGGTAGCCTCCTGTTGTTCTACCCTCAGCGCCAGATCCTGGACTAGCTGGGTTAGCCCCTGCATCTGCTCTACCAGAGCAGTCATGGGGTCCATAGTGAGGGTAATGCAGTAACGGTTTCGGCCTGTGATAATGTCACGTCAAGGGAGATGCAGTGAACCCTAACTGGAACCCAGCCCACTGTCCCTGCCTACTTGACGTGCTGCCCTAGGCGGCAGACGGCAACTGGGCGACAGTCCCTGCACTGCTAAAGTGCTGGGTCCGTCAGAAGGAAGAATAGTCAAACAGTCCAGGTCAATATCAAATAGGAACGGCAAAGCCACAAATCAGAATGAGAGGAATAAACATAAACAAGCCGAGGTCAAAAGCCAAACGGAAGCAAAGCACAAAATCAGGAGACAAGCCGGAGTCAGGAGAACAAGCCGAGGTCAGGTATACTGTTAGCAAAACAACAACACAAAGAACAAGAACCACAAGGTAGCCAGGAATATCACAGACGCAGCAGTCAGCTTTCAGGGAGTTTAAATGGGATTCCCGGATACCGCCCCTGCAGCTGATTGGAGCGGCCTCCGGGTCCTCCCATTGGCTGGTGCACTCGCCCCCTGTCAGGAGTGGCTGGGCCCCTGTCACTCACAGAGCTGTCAGCAGCAAGTGTAACAGGGAGGGAGAGCACATCAGCTGTTGCAGCCTGTCTGCAGTCTGAGCACAGCTTAGCCCTGACAGCGTTACTGCTGGAACAGCCAGACCAAGTCAAAAGTGGGCTGAGTGTGATTTTTTGTAGTGAAACTAGAATGCACCAAATGTAGATGTAAAAAGATTAGCAAGATTAGGATTATTTAGTTTAGAGAAAAAACGGTTTCGGGGGGGGACATAATAAATATGTTTAAATACGTTAAAGGTCAATATAGTGATCTCTCTCAAGATTTATTTATACCCAGGGCTGAATCTAGAACAAGGGGGCATCCTCTACGTCTTGAGGAAAGTTTCTACATAAACATTGAAAGGGATTCTTTACTGTTAGAGCAGTGAGATTATGGAATTATCTGGCAGAGGAACTTGTCATGGTGAATTCAATAGCAGAGTTCAAAAAGGGTTTGGATGCATTTCTGGAGCGTAATAATATAACAAGTTATAGTGTCTAGGATTCCGGAGAGAGGTAATTGATCCAGGGATTTTTCCGATTGTCCGATTGGAGTCGGGAAGGAAGTTTTCCCTAAAATGAGGACAATTGGCTTCTACCTCATTGTGGTTTTTTGCCTTCCTCTGGATCAACACCTTAGCACAACAGGCTGAACTGGATGGACGTCTTGTTTTTTTGCGGCCTTACAAACTATGAAACTATGACCCACATTCTACACTGCATTCTACATTGCTTCAAAGCTATTTAAAACTGGCCTCTATGTGCCTAGATCAGACCTGGGTATTGTACTGAGAGGCTGCCTAATGACACTGTACGGCTGAGGAGCTGCCGGAGGAGCATCCTGGTGTTGGCGGTTTGATGATGAGGAAGACGCTCGACCAGGAAGGAGGAAAGGTAAGTATTACTGCTATTATTTTTAATGGCAGTTACTTGCCTGTGGGGAGCTATATATACCTTCCTTACTGAGGGGAGATATATTTATATTCCTGCCTTACTGAGGGGACATATCTATAGATCAGCCTTACTGAGGGGACACATCTATATACCTGCCGTACTGAGAGGAGCTATATATACCTGCGTTACCGAGGGGACATATACCTATATACCTACCTTACTGAGGGGAGCTGTATATACCTGCCTTACTGTGGGAAGCTATATACCTACCTGCCTTATCGAGAGGACAAATATCTATATACCTATCTTACTGAGGGGAGCTGAACATACCTGCCTTACTGAGGGGAGCTATATACCTACCTTACTGAGGTACAGCTTACATCATCAAGCTGAGCAGACCTGAGCATACCTGTCTTACTGAGGGGAGCTATATACCTACCTTACTTAGGGAACATATATCTATATACCTGCCTTACTGAGGGGACATATCTATATACCTGCCTTACTGAGGGGAGTTTTATATACCTGCCTTACTGAGGGAACATATATCTATATATCTGCCTATCTGAGGGGACAGATATCTATATACCTGCCTGACTGAGGGGAGCTTTATATACCTGCCTTACTGAGGGGGCATATCTATATACCTACCTGACTGAAGGGACCTATCTATATACCTGCCTGACTGAGGGGAGCTATATATACCTGCGTTACTGAGGAGAGTTCTATATACCTGCCTTACTGAGGAGACATATCTATATACCTGAATTCTTGAGGGGACAATCTATGTACCTGCCTTACTGAGTTTAGCTATATATACCTGCCTTACTGAGGGGATATATCTATATACCTGACTTACTGAGGGGACATATATCTATATGCCTGCCTTACTAAGCGGAGCTATATATACCTGCCTTACTGAGGGGACATATCTATATACCTGCCTTAAGGAGGGGACATATCTACATACTTGCCTAACTGAGGGGACATATCTACATATCTGCCTAACTGAGGGGACATATCTACATACCTGCCTGAGGGGACATATATCTATATTCCTGCCTGACTGAGGGGACATAGCTGTATACCTGCCTGACTGAGGGGACATATCTATATACCTGCTTTACTGAGGGGAGCTATATATACCTGCCTTACTGAGAGTGCAGAGTAAGTTTCCACAAAAATAAACCCCAAAAACGAATTTTTCCCCATTCACCCTGTTTTTTTTTTGTTCTGTTTTTGTTTTATATTAGTCCAGCCCTCTAAAACCATTCCAATTTACCATGCGGCCCCATGGGAAAATTAATTGCCCACCCCTGGCCTAGATCATACATGCCCTTTATTTTCTAAATTACAGTATATGAATTGTAAAATTTTAGAGGCATTTACAGTATTTTTTTTATTGTAATGCATGTTTAAAAAGTAAAATTAAAAGACAGTGGGGCAGATTTTTTCATAATGTTTAATACTTAGTTTAAAATTAGACTAGGTAATCTAATTATGCACCAGATTTTTCATAGTGGCTCAGCTGTGTAATAAATCTAGTCCATGTTTAGACTGTCTAGTCTATGTTTACATAATCTCTTAGTCTAATGCATGAAAACGATGTAGAAGATGGTATTAGCGCTAGCCGTGGACTGAACTAAAAAACTAGAAACTAATGACACTTGGGCACAGCCACCATTGATAGTATCATATAAATAATTTATTAGATAGAAGGAACAACGCGTTTCGCAAGTCTATGCCTGCTTCATCAGGTACGAAGTGCTACGAAGTGATCCGTGGTTCATTCTTCTCACCCGTTACGTTGTCATATGAGTTGTACCATAACTGTACAACTCAGTCAGGTAAGAGTATACAATTATTGGTATTTACAAGTTATTTGAGTTGTCTACATACGGAGCGCTTCTACTCCTGTTTTTTTCAGCGCATTTGGCGATCTTAGTCTAATGCATGGTGTTACATTCCAAGCCATGCCCCATTTCCACAAAACCACACCCCATTCTAACGAGCTTACGTCCCTTTTTCAAACACAGGGCAGATGTGTCTAAAAACGGTCTAAAATATCTAGTAAATGTGGTGTAAAACATGTAAAGCATTAAACTTTTTGACACTTTCCTTGCACTATTCCAATAAATTTTTTTGCATAGTGGCAGGGCCTATTATCCTGCTAAAACGGGCCCCTGCCATTAGAGAATAAAATTTCCATGAAGAAGTTTACTTTGATACCCAAAGTGAAAATGTGTGGTCTGTTTAAAAAAAAAAAAACGTTTGGACATTTTGCTACTAGATCCTGACCTCCCTAAATTTCTAGCTATTACATACAGAAGGGGATGATATTTGGGTGAGCGTCTTGTACATAGTCACTACTCTGCTGCAACACCAGTAGGGATGTGGTTAGGTAATCAACCACTTGGCACTTTTAAGTGTGGTTCATGATTCTGGTGATGCTATGATCGGTGGCCCTCTCTTATTTTTCCATTTGGTAGCTGTTGGTTTCCTGAAGCTATCTGTCCCAATATTGCCATCATATTGTCTTTTGTTGACTAAATCCCAAAATTTCAGGGTTTTGCCTTCAATCTCACATGTGAATTTGAGCCCCAGAGCATTTTGATTTAAATAATTAATAAATTCAAAGAACTATTGTCCAGTACCTGACCAGAAGACCAGGATGTCATCTATATAGCAACCGCAGAATACAATTCTAGGGGTCCAGATGACATCCTGGTCCCCAAAAATGATCATGTCCTACCACCAGCCCAGGGTCAAATTTGCGTACGTGGGTGTACAGGGACTCCCATCACTGTCCCCCTGAGCTGGTGGAAGAACTTGCAATCGAAAAGAAAATAATTGTGAGTTAGTATAAACTGAAGAAGACCAAAGAAATGTGTATCTGTAGAGCTAAGAAAATGATACACTGCCCTAATGCCAACATCATAAAGGACTCAAACAATATAAAGTCTCTAAATCGATTGAGATCAGGATAACGTCTTTACTGATTTGTACTCTCTCTAATTTTTTAAGGGGATCGCGGGTATCTTTAACATAAGATGGAAGTGTTTCAACAAAATTCCATTCTGTGTTATGGAATTGATTCCCAAAACTATAGGTCTTCCCTTGAGAGGATTTATTCCCTTGTGTACTTTTAGTAGGGCATAAAAATGTTGTAAAATGGCTATATATACCCTTTGCTTTAAGCTACAAATGTTCGTTTGTTATACTTTCCACATGTAGGAATTTTGTGATCCCTTGGATATTATACCCATCCTGGAGTCATGAATTTATTCCATTTGAAATACGTGGATTATCCATACCAAGAATTGCATGAATTCCAGGATATGTGAGTATTGATAATATCCTTGAGATATATTGCCTTGTTTTATGCTCTTTGGCCTTGTGATTATGTTTTTGGAATATAATTTTTAGTAGATTAACATATTTAACGTTATGTCTTAGTCTTCTGTTGATGCTCATCTTTTTCCATTGATTCATGGCCCAAATGTGAAGGTCCTATGCCCATTTTAAATGTTTGTAATGGTGATAGTGGTTGGTTTGGGCACACTAACCAATCTGTGGTGTCACTTTAACAAGTGTCCTTAGAAAAGTCAAACTTCTTTGGTCACCTGATATCATGGGCTGAACACGGAGCTGTTTACTTTTTGTCCAGACACACAGCACTTTTGAGCTTCCATTAATGAAAAAAGCGAAAGTACAACTACAGGAAGCCCAGAGAAAATTTAAAAGGATTGTCCACTTACATTTTTATTATTTGCACACTAATGCGCACTTCTGAACAATGATATCAGGAAGGGGCATGTTACCGCTGCAACAAATCAGCAGCTGCAATGGTTCTGTCCCTGTTTGAAAAAAGTAAACAGATCCAGAGTGAGGGCGGTAAATCCAAGACGAAGGGAAAGCTTAGGTAAGGGTATTAATATGCCAATAATAAAATAAAAAATTGAGCGGACAACACCTTTAATTAAAGTGCATTACAAAAGTGTTTAACTTTAGGAGAGATGTTATTTAGAAAATATTTTTCTTTACTGGACTCCTTTAAATAAATGGAGTAAAATCTTTGTAAAGTTCTATAACAATAACTTAAATTTTAATTAATTTGTGAGATTCTCTATGGTCTCTCGCTGTTACATAATACAAATGCTGATTTATATTCTTCGTTGTTACAGTGAAGACTAAATGTGTGTAGTTCATTATCACTTTCTGTAATTACTGTTCAGTGCATTTAACACCTATTCAATTAGTACACCAAAACTGTTTATTCAAATCACATCACACCTCATCTAGATGTGCATAGAGGATCTGCTTTTCTGTTTTTGTTTGCCTTAAAAATCTGTTTATATTAATACAGTACAAAAGTAGTCTCATTATCCAAGTGCTGTGCAGCACTCTTCTTTCTGACAAATCTAACAGGATGTAAAACAAAAGCTCAGAAATTGGCTTTTTTTTGAAAATGGGGAAACACTTGTGCCATACTTATGTAGGCCTTCAAGTGCACACTGAGGGCACCTGATCACTTAGGTGACACATTTAGTGGCTCAGTGGTTAGCACTGGTGCCTTACAGTACTGTGGCCTTCAGTTCAAATTTCACTATAGATAGTATCACAGCTGCAAAGAATGTTCTCCTCAGGTTTGTGTGAATTTCCCTCTGGTACTCCAATTTCCTCCAAAAAATACTGATGGGTTAAACTAGGGTTTGGATTATGAGTCTCAATGTGGGGAAGTGTGTACAGTAAATAATGTGAATTTTTGTGTAGAGCCAGTGCTATATAAATGATTAAACTTTGTTTTTTATTACATTTTTAAGGGGTGTTTTTTGTTTTTTGTGCACACAGAAACAAAAACCCGCAAAAAAAAGAGTTTTAAACAAATCCAAACTCTTGTGACCCAAATTTTGCTAAAAAAGAAAAAAAGGGAAGAAGTTTTAATTTAAAAAATATCAGGTAAAAATTACTAAAAAAATTATATGTCGTCTGGTTTTTTAGCTTTCTTAATGCCATAATGGGGTTGAAACCAATGAAACCAAAGCCTCTCGGGGATTGAGCCCCCAAAAGTCTCTGTTAACAGAAGGTGGAAGTCGTGTTTCCCGCATGACCCCTTCTTTTGTTTTTTCAAAAAAAATTTGATTTTTTTCTGTTGCAGTATTTGTCCAGCTGTAAAAAATTCCCTTTATTATCTAAAAGGGACCTTTAATTTTCAAAAAATTTTTTTGGAAAAGGTGTTATAAGTCTGCAAGAATATGAGTAAAATAACTGATTACTTACTTACAATATCTTTCTAAACAATTTAGGAAATTGAAAGGTGCTTACTGGTAATAAAAACATTTTTTCCCACTGTTTGAACTGCAACAGAAAAGCTACTCTGGGGAGGGCCCCCCTTACTTTCTGGGAAAATTCCCATCTCTTTTAAAGACCCAAAAAACTGGTTAAACCCAAAAAAAGCGGGGAACATGTTTATTTAACTTTATAAATTTGTGATTTCTAACCCCAAGTTATTATTGGCAGTCACTTTCCCTGTCTATCACTTGTCCCTCCTCTATAAATATTCATTTCTAAACTCGGTCCATGTATGCAAATCATTAAAAAGGGACGTTTTTAAACACAATTTGATTAATACCTTCCCAAAAAAATTTTTAAAAACTTGGGGGAAAACATGTAAAAAGGGGCGTTCAAAAATAAATTTGTTGAGTCCCCTTTTTCATTTGTATAATGCGCCTGAATGTATAGAGTGGTTTTTGTGTGATTATAAAAGAGTTTTAAAGTTTGACTCCCCTTTTTGGGTGTCTTAGGGTTTAAAGGAAAATTTGGGCGCATTATTTTTTTGCCCAAACATATATAAAGATTTAGATAGGCGGGAAAAAAAAAAGAAAAACATTAAAAAGCAAATCATTTAAAATTTTAAACTAGGTACTGATCTTGCGGGAAACCGGGGGGTCTCAGCCGATCTTTTGGTGTGCTAGCTTTTTGCTTTTTGGTAGAACAAAGGGGGGAGACCCGAAATTTTTAAAATTTAAAAAATTAAGGTATAAAAATTAAAAATGAAAAAACCCTAAATCAACTTAAAGTGGGTTTTTTAATAAAAAACTAGCTTTAGAATTCTTTTTAAATTTAAATGCTTTTTTTATAGGAATATGTTTTTTTTTAATTTTAAAAACAGTTTTTTTACTTTAAAAATTTAAAAAATTTTTAAATTTGGTTTTGATAATTTTTTCAAAAATTACTTTTTTTATTTTTAAACCGGTGAAAGTGAAAAATATTGGACCTTTTTTTTCCCTAACCAAATCTAGTCCCTTCAACCTTCGGGCTTAGGAAAACCATATTGAAATAGGTTGCCTGTTCGAGAAGTAACGCCTAGTTTTCCCAAAAAAAACCACATTCTTTATGTTTCTAATATTACAATTTGGGAGCGACCCGCCCCCGGGCCCCCCCATTTGGGGCCGCATTAAAAAGGGTTTTTGGAGTATTACAAAAATGTGCTAAAAAATTTCATTATTTGAAATTAGACATCATCCTACTCACTGTCCCTTTTTTCCCCGGGAAAAGGGTAAAAAACCCAAAATTACATGTCCCCCCTTAATTGTCATTTTTTGGTCCATAAAAATCACATACATTTGAAATATTTGTATTCTTGAGTGGGTCTTCATTTTTGAGAACATTACATAGAGTGTACATTAGTTAAAGTAACAATATTTTAACATATATACTTAAAGAGGGGCATATTACATTTAGGGGGTTACGAAAATTGAAAAGGGGAATACTAGTTACCCCAATTTAAAAAAAAGAAAAAAAAGCTAAAAAAAAAAAAATGTACATTTAAAATTTAATTGTATTTTTAAAGGGAAAACCTTTTTTATGCTACCAATATACACCTTTTTTTGGGGAAAAACCCCAAGACTAGATCCCCAGCAAGTGCCAATAATGTCAAGTCAGAGACACAGATGGCGTTGATTATCAAAATGAGAGCACAGAACCAAATCTAAAAGAAAAACTAAAGTGGTATAGAAATGGTTTTTAACAAATTGGGGCCCACTGTTTTTCTTTTACACGAAAAAAAAAAAAAAAAAAATTCCCCAAAAACATCAAAAAAAAAAAGGGCCAAATTTTTTATTAATCTAATATCTATTTTTTTTATAAAAAAAGAAAAAACATCGCCCATGAAAAACTTATAAAGTCCCCCCAAAGCCCCAAAATACATTTTTATGAGTAGTTTTAAAAGGGGTGACTACCCTTTTTTTTTTTTTAATGGTTCACGGGTTGTATTATATTAAATTTTTTTAATTCAAAAAAATTATTTCCCTGCCCCTTCCCTGTCGAACCAGGTAAAGACCCAAAAAACCCTTCCTCTCCCCCTACCCCCGCAAACCCATGTGATTTTCATTGTTAAACATTGCTAACTGAACGTTACATCACATTTCATTGGGTTTGCTTTGAAGCCGGGTTTAGCTCGGGAAAAACTCTAAGAAAGTGGGCATGACCTGAGCAGATAAAAATCAGGCTGCATACACTCTTGCCAGCCTGTAATTTGAAGGTGGATAGGAGTAATTACATTAGAATAACTGCAGAGGAGAGGGGACTGTTTATCTTTAAATCCTGCTGGCAGGACTTACTAACAGTAATGGGAACAGAGGACAGCAGTTCAGAGCTGGGGGGTTGTGGACTGCTGTCATGAAATTGATGACTGCTGCTCTGTACAGTTTACATAGTGACTCATAAGTCCTAGCTATCATCATTTTTATGACAGCAAGTACAGAGCTGATGGGATCGCACACTAATGTTAGCACATAGACCCTAACAGATATAACTTTAGAGGGAATTCCTACATTGCTATGCTGTCTGGGAGTTGTAGGAAAGAGCTGCTGGAGAACTACTGACAGTCCCACAAGCAGGAACTGAAAAAAATGGACCTTATGATAGATGTATAAGGAGGCAAAAGAAAAATAAAGAAACACATGAACATAGTGGAATATCTTAACTTTTTAATAAAAATGCTGTTTATAATGTTTATGAAATCTCTATGAAATCTATGAAAACTCCCAGATAATCCCTTTAAGTAGTAGTTGCCAGAAGAAATGCAAGCAAAACAGGCATCCCCCTCTGCCTTTAGACTTGTTTCTGCCTATTGAGGTTAAGTATTAACATTGTTTAGGATATTTATATCATTTAATGGTCATTGCCCTTTTATATAGTTTTTTTAATATTATTAGAAGTTCATAATCATATTGAATATAAATATATCCCAAGTACTGTAAACTACAAACTACTATCTAAAGTGTTTATTATGCAGTGATATAGTATTATAAGGTAAAGAATCACTAGTTGTAACTGTTAGTGAGGAATATATGGCAACTATAAGAACTGAGAAGTAATTTTACTTATGGGTATTTTTTTTTCTTTTTGGCTTTGTTATATTCCTACTGGTAATTTTTTTTAAATAAAATCTCATTGTATTACACCAAGAAGAGAACACTTCAAACGAGAGTTAATTAATATTCTCTAAATAAACAAGTTTGGTATTAAAAAGACCTTTTGCTTGGCAATTGTTCTGGCAAAATTAACTCATAGCGTTATACCTTAATGATGCAATCATATTGTATATAACGGATTCATGGAATCATTTTAATTGGTTAGAAATTAATAATACAGAAAAAGACATTAAGGATTTGTAATTTGCTTATTGTTAAGGGTCCAATCTAAATAGTAAGGATTGTGCAAAGGAAAGAACACTTTAGATCGAAGACATACAATCATGAGTTATTTGTCCATAATTGTCTATATAATGCCTTGAATCCATTTAGTAATGTAGTTGATGTATAGAACATTGCTGGAGCCTTAACTGCATGTGGTAGATCAGTCTGGCAATTTGAAGAGAAATATCTTTTTGCAGATGACTTAGCCTATTAAGCTTTGTACTGCTCTGTAGTAATCCTTCTAATTCTAGTTAATTGCTTTTTAAGCTCACATTAATAATTATAGTCTCTACTTGTTCTGCCTATGGTAAGATATTGGCATTCTGAACACTAGACTATTATTCTATTGTAGTGATATATAAGAGAAAAGATCAAGATGATATAAATTTTAATTAAATTGAACATAAACTGTTACTACTCTTGTGTGTGTATTTTATTTTGACAATGTTTGATGTAATATTGGATAATACATTTCCCCTCTAAATTTCCTGCCATCTAGCATTGTAATTTAGCTTTACTGTGCCTGAAAGAGGACCTTGTTCTGTGCATTTATCAAGAATTTCTTCACTCTTTATCTCAAGTACTGTTTGTATTCATGACACCTTCATATATAAATATATTTAATGTGTTTTCTTATTGAAGAAATATTTGTTAACAAAACATAATAACATTTTAACGAACATAGAAAAACAAGCTGAGATACACAATAATGGAAGAGATTTATCCTGATCGTATGCATACATCTTCTATCCATTCAATTGTGTCCAACCCTAACATACTCTGAAGGCCAGTTCTTGCCATGCTTCTGTTCTAAATACCTTCTTGATGGTATCCAACCAACAAGCTTTAAGTCTCTCCTGTTTCCTTTCCTCATTAACCATCCTTAGTAGCATCTCCTTTCTAGTAAATTTTCCATCATCACATGACCAAAACAGATAATTTTCTGTTTGGTGATCTCGCCTTCCAGATAAAATTCTGGGTTTAGAATGGGTTTGTAATCCTAGCTTTCCATGGGATTCGTAGAAGTCTTCTCCAGCATCACAGCTCAAAACTATCGATATTTCTTATGTCTAATTTTATAAGCATTAATGTGTCACAGCCATATGTTGCTATTGGAAACACAATGGTAGTGATCAGTCTTTGTTTTGTGGTGCCTGAGACATTCCGGAACTTTTATATTTTAGCAATGCTCACCATGGATGCATGTTCTAGTGTTAATCAATGCTTAATCTCGGCTGTCAAACCACCACTGTGATCAATGAAGATCCAAGAAAAACTAAAATGTTGACTACTTCTATTTCTTCATTATTTATCTTTATGTGGACTTCTGTTATGGTGGCCATCATGATCTTAGTCTTCTCGATGTTCAGGTAAAGTCCTATCTTCTCACTTTCTTAAATTAGCTTTGTGATCACCTTCAAGTCCTTTTCACTCTCTGCCAGTGTGGTTATGTCATCTGCATAACTCAGACTGCGGATGTTTCTTCCACCTAATTTAACCTCAACACTTGAATCATCCAGCATCCTCATGATTACTTTGCAGCAGAGGTACATATGTATTATTTCAAAATAAGGGCTGTGATGATCAATGTAGCAGTCATAGCGACTGCTACCAGGCCTGTGGTGTCGGAGGAAGTAAGGGGGACACCAGTTCTGGCACACAATGAGAATGTGCAGAAAAAGAATTTGCACTTCTGTATAAATTGTATCCTTCACAGTCCTCTTCTTATTGAGTAACCTAGAACATAACCTAGCTTTCTTCAGTTGTAGAGTAAAAGAAGAAAAGGAGCAGGAGGACTGGCATCATAACAGTCTGCAAGTGTTAAAGCAGCAGGTCAGGGCCAGCAAGCTCTTTACAATCCTGTCTATGCTGTGTCTCCCTTCTTTACTTCAAGGTGGCAGATAGTTTTCTGCATTATTCTGAAGGTGGCTTGCATCATATTACCAACTACATTCTTATCTGTGCTCCTGATCCTCAGCAGCTTTCCTGGAGTGTGCTAGAATACAGACAGTCAACATCACAGATTTAACATAGAAGGCTACTGTGTGTATGAGTGAAGACAAATGTTTGTGTTAATGAATGAGTGTATTCTTTCATTTGTATGATACTATAACTGGACTCTGTATTAAGGTTTATTTACATAGGACTGGAATAACCATTTCACCCTTTATTTCTGCAGCAATTTTTGGAGATGATGTGCTAGTTTTTTTCATTCTTGGCTTCCAAAAGCTACAGCATAACCTTTTTTATTGTTCAACATAGCTGTCTTAGGGCTTGATTTTGTAACACACATTGTATTTTTTAGTGGTGCCATTTAATGTACTGCATACTATATTGGGTAATACGAAAATTCTGTGTAGGGTACAATTATTCTGTGTAAGATTCTGGTGATGGCAAATTTATATAGTTTTCGTTATGTTTTACTATTTTAAAGAAAATAAAAGAAAAAGAAAAAAAATCCTACTTTGTATCACCTATTTATGTGACCAATAACAGTTTATTTTTCTGTCCAGCGACCTATACAAAGATGTGTCTTGTGCAAGCTGAAGTGTAGTTTTTATACGTACATTTTTTATATTGTTTATTATTTGGGCTGTTTCCCGTGATAAGATGCACCGAGGCATATATTTTGGAACATAGATGTGGCAAATATTAACAGATAATGCACCTTGATATATCATGGTGCAGAATGTTGTATCCAATTTTTCAATGCTTTCATTAGCTTTTGTTAGAGATAAGAGCAGATAACACAGACAGCCATGATTTCATGGTCAAGCTAAACTCTATTACAGTGGTAGCTCAGCTTTATATTATGAGGTATTTTATAGTTATAGCCCTTCTAGAAAAATAGAGTGACTTGTTGATTCCATCAGCTGACTGCTTTTGTTGACTTTTGGAGTAAA